>JAECUM010013169.1:0-26320 GCA_016617855.1 Megalonaias nervosa | reverse complement strand
GGGGGTCTGTAATGCTAATTCCCATTGACGCTACGGTAACCCCATATACTACTGATACGGCTGGTCAACGTTGATATGTCAGGCCATAGAACACAATTAATTTTACTATATATTCTCTACATTTGTTTCTCAGTACTGAACTTTCCACTGTGTGACAATCAATACAAATCATATGTTAATTTAAAATACCTTCAAAGATGACTTCACGGTGAAGTTCTTGTCAAGGGTTGACCTGCATTGTTTTGAGAGGCTGAATTGTAAACAAAACACCATACAATGGAACACAGATTTCACTTCCGGATCATCACCAAGACCTTATTACTCACTGTACACTGTCGCCGAAACACACACAGACAACCACACCATAAGCTCATATTCTAAAGAATAAACAGTTACCTTTAAATCCATACCAAGAATGCCTAAATCTAACTCTTGTATCACCACCAAACGGAGACAGGAAAAAATGCTCTAAAAATAGACTGGGACTACATTCGTGGGTACTGAACCGGAACTATTAATTATGACCTGATGCCTGACAGGCCCAATTTGTATGGCCAATTTTAGTCAAACTTTTATATTTGCATGCCACACTTATTTCAACTTTATACATGAAGTCTTTTGGAATTTCCTTGCAAACAAGACATGTGACAGCTGTCAGAAAGTGTGTAGTGCTGGTCTTCCAAAGGGTGCAAGTTGTGGTCCAAGTGTCCTTGAGAAACCAAAACTAAATTTGATATATCTTCCTTAATTATAGGAATTTTTCAATGCAGTAAAATCCTAATTATAATACATGATAAGGCCTGTCTGAAAATATGTTTGAAATTTAAAAATATTGATACATTAAATTTTAATGGAAATTTAAATAAACATTTAAATTTTAAAAACTAAATTTTATTGAAAAATTAAATTTTCATACAAGCTAAAAAATTCAATTTGACAAATTTAAGGCACCAAAGTTGACTAATGAATGGTGTTTAAAACAAATGGTAGTTTGGGTCTGTACAACTGATAACATTTTTCCCAGGGGTACTGAAGCATGATAGCTCAGTGATTTTGGCAGCAAATTGCAATATGCCTATCCAGATGCATATAGGTGTACACACTAAAGAAACAATGACAGGTGTTATGTTCCACATTTATTGTGTCAGATACATAGGCAGTTGTTTCTATAACTAGTAGCGCACTCAAATTTAAAGTTTTGATGGGACCACTACCATGTTTTATAGCAAAAATGCATTCCATTTCAATGTGACAGTCGATAACTACAAAAGGTGACAATGTGATAGGAAAATACAGTTTCAGGGAGGTTCCACCTTACTGAACAATGGTGCGAATCTCTCTCATGAAGATCTAAGCCATGTCTTTGAGGTGCTGTATATCAGTGTGCTGATATGAACTAATCTTGGTCACTTATGGCAGTAAACTGCACATGTCCTTATGAGACCTTGCTATCACCACTGGACTACTGGAGAGCTTCCAAACTGATCCAACTCTAACACTTTGTTCCAGATACCAGGCTAGACCTGAAAAGATATAACATGTTTCACTTAATTCTAGAAAACAGTAAGATGTAGGCAAATGAAGTTAAAATGTGTTAGATATGGTGATTTCAGAATAATATTCAGGTTGCAAACATGGGAAAAAATAGTAAACTTGACAGAGTGACACTCAGAAATGTGAGGCAATGGGCATGTATTAAAGTGAAAAATGCATCCTAAAAATAGATGAGGTTTCTAGAAGCATATTTAGCCATTTACAGGTTAAATAACTAATCAGGCAGAGTATGTATCATAAAGTTTAAGGCAATGTTGGAACGGTGAGGTTTGATCATTGGTGCAAACATTAGTACATACCAGTTTACAGGAAAGTCAAATGACAATGTACCAAATTAAAATATATTACTATAAGCAATCTTATTCATGAGGAAACTAACAATTTCAGATATTGCGAGTGAATACAGCCAAATGAGGCCACACAGATCAACTATAGGTACCAATAGATCCTATATCATCAACCAAATGTGAAATTCTGATCCCCAAAACTTGTAAACAAGGATGGACATTTGCATGTGTGGGACATATACAATGTACTTGTTAAAATCACATATGCAAACATAATTCAAATGATCTGTTTGAACATTTTTAGTGTATTTTCAAGAGTGTTGGTTACCAGTTATTAAGCTCAATGATTCAGTGGAATCAGATATCAGCTGATGCTACAATACCGCACTCTGTCAAAGTACTAAATTGATATATGTTACCATACACAGGCATATTCAGGATGAAAATAACATTTTGGGATATTTGAAGTGCACACAGCAAGAACTGAGCTTTACAGATTCACTATAGGTACAATGTCAGCCTATATGATGTACTGAATGTCAACTTTTGATCCCAAACATTCTAAAATATATGCATATTTGTTCATGTCAGATATGTAACCATGTTAAGATCAGTTGTACAAAGTTAAATTCAAATAATCTGTTTGAATATTTCTTATGTAATCTTTAGAGTGTCAGTTAACAAATATTATTAGTAATTAATAATGCATAAAGCAAAATGGATCATTAGAATTCCCATAATATCATCTAGGCCACAATGTGCGCTACATCAATCAATATCTTAACGAAACTGAACAATAAAATGGAATGCATTTTGTGTTCAACTTACATCATTTTGCTGTTTTCTTACATGCAAGGGTAAATATACCTGGGGAAAGTCTATTTTATCCTTTTGACCTGTATATCATTCTCTGACAGCTTAAAATGAATTTGCAGAGAACTTGAGCAGGTTCTAGTATAAAGTTTTCATCTCTGTCCTCTCACTAAATACCCTATAACTATGTTTATAAACAATTACTGATGGCTATACAAGCAGATATGTGTTACTCAGTAAGTCACCCCATCATAAACACATAAATTAACTGTTTGGACCCCTAATAAATAGTTTCAATGACCTAAAGGCACAATACAAAATAGAATGTTGTCTTCATGTATTTTAAATGAAGGTCTCATTTTGACTTACAAAGATATTTTCTCTGACAAAATTTGACAAATATCCATTATTGGAGCTTGTATATGGTGTAGGAGTATATACATGCTGATATCATTTAACATCATTCCCAATAAATATTATATATGTGCCTTTTTTTGGGGGGGGGGAAATTGTATTTTTTAATTATTTTTTTTTTAATTTCATTTAAATTTTTAAAATAAAAATTATTTTTTATTTTTCATTTTATTCTTATATTTTCAAAGTCAATATACATAACATATTCAAATTTCATGTGTCTATCATTAATAATAAAGATTTTATACCAGTTTAAACTTTACTCAAATACTGCACTGACAGGCCATAGAACACAATTAATTTTACTATATATTCTCTACATTTGTTTCTCAGTACTGAACGTTCCACTGTGTGACAATCAATACAAATCATATGTTAATCTAAAATACCTTCAAAGATGACTTCACGGTGAAGAGGCTGAATTGTAAACAAAACACCATGCAATGGAACACAGATTTCACTTCCGGATCATCACCAAGACCTTATTACTCACTGTACACTGTCGCCGAAACACACACAGACAACCACACCATAAGCTCATATTCTAAAGAATAAACAATTGCCTTTAAATCCATACCAAGAATGCCTAAATCTAACTCTTGTATCACTATCAAACGGAGACAGGAAAAAATGCTCTAAAAATAGACTGGGACTACATTCGTGGGTACTGAACCGGAACTATTAATTATGACCTGATGCCATGTGAAGCTCTGATGGGGCTGGTGAAGGTTGGTGTATTGAGTAACAATTGAGCTGATGAAAGCTGGTGTGTGGAGTTATCATGTGACTGGTGCAATTGGATTAACATCGAAATCCCTGACACGACGGAGATCTGATAGACATGTATAGAAGGTCATATTCTGTTGACCTTTGGAATTTTCAGTCCACTCGTTGTAGTAGCGTATCAGATCAAGCATTGCATGCCGTGTTAAGGGGGTTGTTATTAGTAATCATATATTCTGAATGGCACTTCAAGCTGTGACTTGATTGGCGAATCAAAGGTCAGCAGAAAATGACTTCATACATTTGCCCATCAGAACTACTTGTTATAAGCAGATCTCGATTTTGATCAGATTGGGCAGTTGTTGAAATATTTTTGTAGGCTGAGTCTTTAAAGGACTGATGAATGTTGGTGCATGGAACTAAGTTAGTTTGTGACCTATTGTAGGCCTGATGATAGTGGCTGTATGGAACAATAATCGCGCCAATGACGTTTGGTGTAGTGGAGCTATGATAAAGTTGATGAAGGTTGGTGTGTGGAGCTGTGATATGGTTGATGAAGGTTGGTGTGTGGATGAAGATTGGTGTGTGGATGAAGGTTGGTGTGTGGTGCTATGATATGACTGATGAAGGTCGGTCTGTGGATGAAGGTTGGTGTATGGATGAAGATTGGTATGTGGATGAAGGTTGATGTGGAGGAGCTATGATGTGGATGATGAAGGTCGGAGTGTTGATGAAAGTTGGTGTCTGGACGCAGATCGGAGTGTGGCGGAAGGTTGGTGTGTGGAGCTGTGATGTGGTTAATGAAGCTTGGTCTTTGGAGCTTTGGTGGGGCCTATGTAATGTGATGAAAACTGAAATCTATGACACAACCGATATTTGACAGACACCGATAAAACTTCATGATGTAGCTATGGCAGGGCTGATAAAGTTGGTGAATGAAGATATGACTGGGTTGACAAGGTTGGTAGATGAGATTGTGGTTGGGTTGATAAATGCTGGGTATGGGTTATGGTGGGCTGAAGAAGGTTGGTTTATGAGTCTATGGTTGGTTTATTAGTCTATGGTTGGGTTGATTAATGTTAGTGTATGATTGGTTGCAGAAGAATGATGCAGGCCCGGCCCTAGGGCAAGGCAAACGAGGCAAACGCAATGCATTTTTTTTTGTTGCTTTGGGAACCGCGCTCATCGCTTGCTGCCTTGGGCCCCGCACATCCTAGGGCCGGGCCTGGAATGATGTATGAGTTTCGAATGGGTTGATCAAGGTTGGAATATGTGGCTCTGACCGGCAGGTGAAAGTTATTGTGGAGGTTGATTCTCGGTCCAGAGAATAATAATTTTGTTCACAAGTTTAAATGGGAACATTTGTGGAGTAAAGGCGATAATGGCGTATATTTAATTTTTCATGGACATATGTTTACCGAAGACGCAAATGTTACTGGACCTTTCTATTAAATGGAGTAGCTGTACAAAATAAGACGCTTGAGATTTATTAGCATTGATATAAAAACGTTGACATTTGCAAATCACGTCAGGCAGTTTACAAATGTACTCGAATATTCTCTATGGTCCTTTTGTTGTCTTACATGAAAAAAAAAAAAAACAGGTTCATAAAAAATCGTAGCTGTCTAAGTTTGTTTATTTGGTATTTATTTTTCTGTAAAACTGAACGAAAACTACAAGTATAGAATATAGGTATTCTATTTTATTTAACTTTCATTTTAAATTTACAGCGAAACCTTGATATTTCAGATGTTAATTACTCGAATACTCAGTATCACTCGAATGTCTTGTTTGATCATGGCGCGCGACCTTGTTTTGTCAGTCACCCCAAATGCTCGAAGCAATGGAAAATTCAAAAATATGTTTATACTCATAGCGCTTCGATTAATAAAATGTTTATTGCGCTTTTGCGTCAACTACACGAACAGGTCCATGCGATTTATACTCGGTGCTAAATACTTTTTCATATAAGCGAATAAAGCCGAAGCTGCTTGGCCTACGAAAAATATAAAGAAACTTAATACAAATCACTGTTTTTTTTCGTGAACACATCTCTTAGGTACAAGCTGTTTTACTTGACAAACTAACTCTCTCTCTCTCTCTCTCTCTCTCTCTCTCTCTCTCTATATATATATATATATATATATATATATATATATATATATATATATATATATATATATATATATATATATATATACACACTTTTAGGTACAAATTATTCGTTGACATTGACACTGCGTAAAAGCACAACATATACTTGCTTGCATCTGTAAAAACTTAAGGACAGCTTACTTAAACTTGTGGGGTTTTTTAAAATAGTTTCCAGTTGTAAAGACGTTCATGATGAGAGATGTTTAAATTTAGACGTTGGGTGATATTTGAAAACTTAGGGAAATTTATGGTAAAATGTTTGACTTTCCCATATATAATGTTAGCACTTAACTAATTTACCATCAACCAACCTCAAACCTGGCAATACAGTTTTTCGAGTACCTAGTTTATGGCAGTCAGAAACTATATAAATCGTCTGTCATCTTTGCTAACTAATGGACCATACTGACACATGCAGTTCTGACCGGTTGTAATTCTTTCAAGTACTCATTGATTCGACACCGCCGACATAGTGTGAATGACATACAATACAAAGCTATTGCCTTTTGCGTATACCTGTACACCTAAAGTTGGATTGATTCTAAGCAAAGGAAAATTTCCGAAAAAAAGGATTAAATTAAAATATGTGCGTCTTTCAGTTAAAGCTCAGAAACATGTTTTCAATATAAAATGCGTTGTTGACAAATATACTTAATGCCTAATTAGGTTGATGCTTAAATGATTAATTAGGTGGATATTTTAAATACTTAATTAGGTGGATACTTAAATCCATTATTAGGTGGATACTTAAATGCTTAATTAGGTGGATACTTATAAGCTTAATTAGGTGGATACTTAAATGCTTAATTAGGTGGATACTTATATGCTTAATTAGGTGCATGCTTAAATCCATTATTGGGTGGATACTTAAATGCTTAATTAGGTGGATACTTAAATGCTTAATTAGGTGGACGTGTTCTATCTCAAGCACATCAGGTTTTAAAATAATCTAATTGATGTATTATCCGAACTTTTCGTCAAAGTTTAATTTTAATGGAAAAGTAAATCACACTTGGCTCGAATAATAATTTCACTTCTGCACAGAAGTAGACGAAATTAAAGCAAAGAGTAAAGCACAGTAAAATAGTGTGGATGGTAGCTCAAACTACAGGTAGTCTCACGCGTGTTGAATATAGGAAATCATTTATTGCATTATCCACCCACATTAACTTATTCACTTTAACTTCGTTCTTACTCCTTTAATTAAACTTGGAATATTACAACAGTCTCCCACTGAACAAAGCTGTCCGCGCTTAGCAGACATCGTAATATGTTTTTAATGTCATAAATATAATCATTTCTAAAAAAAATCGTGTAATGGAAATATTTGCAGTGGAAGGCAGAAAACATAAAACCTTCAAGTAGAACATGGTATTATTCAAATATTTGCCAAAATCCCTATCATTTACTTAATCTTACTCAATTAAAAAGCAATTACCTCAGTCTTTTAATTTTTCCTCTGAGCTTAATATGACTTGGTAAGAGGTGGGTGTTATGGTTGCATGTGTGTGTGTGTATATATATATATATAGTATATATATATATATATATATATATATATATATATATATATATATATATATATATATATATATATATATATATATAACGAATTTCTCGATGTAGTGAATGCGTCTTTGTACCTGTTCTCAAGTACGACAAAAAGATTTGTACTTAAGGAAGGTACCAAGAGAGGACGCTTGAGTAATGGCATGTAATACAGCTGTAAACTAAGCTAAAGATACGCGCTGTTGTTGTTGTTATTGTTGGGTTAAATGCCATTTTTTCAGCACGAGATAGGCTATACATGGCGGCCTGTATAACTGGTGGAGGAAGAACTCGGGGAAAATCACGGGAAGTACTGCCGACCCTCGAGAAGCTACTGGCAAGCTTTCTCACATACCCACATTAGCCGAGTCCGAGACTCAAACCCACGCAGACAGGTGAGATAGCAGTGATCAGGAACGGTGACCGTTTTAGACCACTCTATTACTTGAGTACCTATATTATCTCGTAAGTGTATACATAATCCTTAAGGAAGACTTTGATGAAATAAAGTCGAATGGAAGAACTTAACATATGTTCATTATCATAAATAAGAATATGAGATGAAAATAAAAGATAAGTATGTCCATTAAGTATGAAGAATATAACTTGAGAGTAGGGCATGTTAGTTCTGACATCAGATTTCACAATCCCAGCTTACTTCAATGCTGAATGAGCTAATGTAGTTAAATGTTTAAAAGTCATCAAAATGTAAAAATGTTCAATAGTCAACAAAATGTAAAAAATTTTAAGGGTTAACAAAATGTCAAAATGTTTAATAGTCGTAAAATTGTTCAAAAGTTAACAAAATGTAAAAATGTTCAAAAGTTAAAAATATAAAAATGTTCAAAAGTTAAGAAGATGTAAAAATGTTTAAGTTAACACAATGTAATAAATCCAGACGTTCACACTGTTCTTTCATTAATTGGAATGCATATTTCAGTAGCAGTAATACCAAATAAATATTGAAGTTGCTTTATGACAATAATTGTGCAACATCTAATGTTTTTTGGACAACTTTTAAAAGAAATATTTTGGACAAATCCGTCAGCAAGTAATTAAACTAATGAATATACATAGATTTGATAGAGACATATTGAATTCACTGTCTGGATTGTGTGTGTGTGTGTGTGTGTGTGTGTGTGAGAGAGAGAGAGAGAGAGAGAGAGAGAGAGAGAGAGAGAGAGAGAGTTGTATTTTTAACGTAGCTTCAGCAGTGTTAAAGTCATATCGCTGCGGTGTCTGCAGTGTGGCAGTTTATAGTGACGTCTAACACTGGGTCATCATGCCGCAGACATGTAGCATTATGTCCCACTCAGTCACGTTATCCTGATACTAGTCCGACCAGTCCTAACACTGATTTCTTAATTTTGAGCGCCAAGCGAGGCAGCTGCTGGCACCATTTTTATAAGACTTTGCTATGATTCGAGAGGGGTTCGAAACCGCGACCTCCTGCATTCGAGGCGGACGCTCGAACCACTTAGGCCACCGGAGCAGTCGTATACTGTCTAACAGGTTAAAATTCTGAGACTACACATGAACTCGACTGATGAACGTGTTGCATTTGGTGACTTTCATTATTATTGGCTGGTGTCAGAAACACATTTTTAATAAATGGTTTGGTTTGGCTGAACCCGCTTAAAGTATTTTGCCTACAATGTTTATGGGTGTTTCCGGAAATTATACAAGCATCTGTTTTGTTTTTCGTTCTAGAATATATTTATAGTCATATTTACATGATAAGATATACAAAAAAGTATCCACAGTAATATATACTTAATAAATATATGATCCCCCCCACACACACACACAAGAAAACGCTTTCTTGGGTGTGCCAGAAGGACGCGCTCAAAAACGGGTCTGCTTAGGCTGAGCTCGCATTAAAGCCTTTTGCCTACAGCAAATCTTTTGGTCATTTCTATTTCTCAGCGGCAACTATCTTTATACATAGAGTATCCTGGTCCACTGCTTTATTAGTGTGTGCAACACACGCTCAATAACTGGTTTGATTTGTCTGAGTACGCTACGAAGTATTTTCTCCACAAGTAGTTTGATCATTTATATTTTACAGCGGCAACTGTCTTTATATATAAAGCAGCCTGTTCATTTATTTTTCCATACTGCTTTATACATAATGGAAATCTGATTTTCTTATATATATATATATATATATATATATATATATATATATATATATATATATATATATATATATATATATATATATATATTGACTAATCCTTAACAGTAGAACTTGAATTTTATAACTGTATTTATTATTTGTAGAACTATGGTAAAATATATGAATGCACAAATATTGTGCTATTTAAAAACGTACCATGCTCTCTTTATGGCGTTTTTGGAACTATTTATCAACATAATAACAAATAATTTCTATGTTCCGAATTTTAAAATCTAATATTATACAATTTTACAACCTAAAATTTTGTACAATAATTATAAGAATGTGAATAATTCAATATTAATTCTAAATTAGAATGTCTGTTAAGGACCAATTTAGAATCATCGTTTGGATGACAAGGACAAGTTTCATAGCTTACAATTTACCCATAAACCATAAATGTACTATAAAAGTATACGCTTCTACCTTTTCTCCTGATATCCATTTAAGAATCTACACTGACATTTCAGGCTACAGGATTCGATATTTTAGGCCTAAATCAATTTTGATTCATATTCCACTTTTAAAGATTGTCAACCCGTTTTACAGCGTTGTAGATGCTCGCTTTTGGTATATCTAAACAGCCTTCAGTAATATCGTCATACAGGGGGCAGGGGCCAGTTTTTACGTACAAATTTAATGGCGCAATCAGCGACCTAGCATAAAGAATCACAAAATATCAAATACACAAGTGAGGTCAAAAAGGTCCATATTTTTAGATACCTATATTAAAACAAAGCATAATAATATTATTCACTTGACCAGAGAAGTCAATGGCAGTTCATAGCAGAAGAAGTTTATGCACCCCAACCCCACATTTATACCTGCAATTTTCATGTCCGAAGGTCATTTTTAACACCATGTGATGCTCACAGTGCAAGCCGTTTTCCTAGATGACAATTCTGCAAAACAGTGTGTACTAAACAGGCTGATGCAATTGAAACTAGTTGTCATCCAAGCCGTTTTTGAGATATTCTACTTGCCCCAAACCCATGTGTTTACTGCTAATGGAGGCTAGCTCTTCTTCCTTGCCGACTATTGGTATTTCACTATCAACATACTGCAGAGTAACCATGGAAGGTGTACATGCCTGACATCAGTTTCTAGAACAACACAAGCCCGCAACACCTAGTTCACAAATATATCCATATCTTTTATTAGCAAACAATAATAACAGAAAAAGTCACACCATAGCCTTAAGTTAAGAAATTTGTCAGAGGCCAATTTACGAAATTGGACCCTACACCACATGGGAATCTGCCGACATTTTTTGCATTGTCACTCTCCTGAGACTGGTTCTATATTAATTGTTAGGCTGAAAATAAGTTTCATTATTTGTATATCAAGTAAATGAGAATTTATATAATCAGTCTATGAGTGAGCGACAAGCAAAAATGGCAGCAGATTGCCAATGCAAATTTGTAGAGACTATTGGTGGCTGTTTACTTGTTATAAACCAAATATCGATCACATCATTTATTTTCAAATTAAAAATAGTTGCATATTTAATTACGGCATGTTTTGCTTACTGAAATAAAACCTTTACAAACAAAATTATTATTCTAGGACAATAAAACTGCCGGTATCAGCTCATCTCGTGCCAGCTATTATCTTTTGTCGTTGGTAAGAACATAAATAAATAAATAAAGAAAGAAAGAAATGTTCAGACTAACCATTGATAATGTAGTACATTCAAATTATAGCTTTGCTTCGCTGCTTCTCGCCACCCTCTGAAAAATAACAAATTCATTTTCTTTTTGTCCGACGAGTTGAAGCCCGGGAATAGAACAACAAGCATAATTCGCCCAATTCTTTTTCTTCTACTCACAGAAGAAACCTCTTTACTATCAGTTGACTATTCCCCCACTTGCTCCATAGCAGAACGTACAAGTGTTAATTTAAATATGTGTATGTCCTTGTTTTGACTTAGTAATCAGATATGATTGTTAGCGATATGCGTCGCTCGTCTCATAACACATCTTGAAGATTTACAATATTTATTGCCGAAAAAAGTAGCCTGTTCTTTTTTGCACCAATTCTTTGCACTAAGTCGAAAATAAACAAAACATAAACAAAAAGAATTAAAACAATATGGAGTTTTATACTCCAACAGAGTGACCTAGCGGGATGGGGTTTCAGCTGAATTTTTTCAGCAGTATTTGTGAGCTGTTATGCTCATAACAAGTATATTCGGTGCATGCACCCTGATATACCTTTAACTGAAGTGGACAAAGCCCTAAGAAATATTAGAACGTTAGGTAGTGTATCGACCAATCAGCAATACTACTAGCATTTGTGCAAGTCTCGCTTTTAGGGTGTCAAATTCCAGTTAGTAACATTTACCAGACTCCCGCGTGACGTGTATCACTCCTACTCGCTTGTTATTTTTTCCATGCAATATCAAGTTTATCAGAATGAGATGCAAAGTCGCGCCTGATCACTGTTTTCAAAACTCGCTTGTCTGATTTGTTTCACGCATACACACCCACGCTCTGACAGAAAGGGATGGGGAGAAGAATGCGCATACTAGTATAAATCAGCTTTTGTTATGAATTTACTCTCCGTATTGTGACTTAATCCTTCCACAAATCTTCTACTTTACAAACAATATCCCAGTCACTAAGAACAGATTGTAAAGACATACCTAGATATACATCTAGCACGTGGCCATTCGTGTAATACAGTCCTTCAAATACCTTATGTCACACATTTAATTAACACGGATGAGTCCAAGTTTATGTCCATGGATGACTCGTCTTGCAAACAGAGGCAAACAGAAGATCTCGTTCGTTCACAACCACCGTGGTTGCGTCAGAGTTGTTCAAGTACGCTTCTTAGCATAATAGTCCTGGCCTCATGATACATGTGCAACTCAAATTTGCTGAGTTGTGCGGGATTAGATTCGATATTGAGCTGATCACCCTATATCTGGGCGATTCCATGTTTTGTTGGTGCAACTATTTACATTTGAAATGAACACGTTTGTACTATCAGGTCTGTATGTACCATTTTCTACATTACGTAGTAATAATTGTATTTTTAGTCATAAGGAAGAAGCGTATGGTATTATAATAACGTGAGATAAAGGCGGATAAAGAGATCTAGAGTCCTTCCTCTTTCATGCATGAGGTCGCTATTTTGACTGCTTATCGATACTGCACGGTATATGTCTACCCAGTTTTTGGTAATGAAGAATGAAATTAGCTGTTTCCAAACACTCTGTAGAGGTTTCTATAACCTCCCCAGGAGGATAATAACATAAATGTCTTCATCTTTGATAATTCCTTGCGTAAACTCTCAAGATCCCGTAGAGGGACTCAATTATATCAACTTACCACTTATCGGGGCAAATGATCCTAATTACATTCTTCTCCAAGTATCATAAACTTGTTATATATAATATTGCAGTAAATATATGGTGTTAAAACTCACATGCTTGGAACTTATTGCTTTTTCCTTAATACGAATTTGTACGATGTGAACCTCAAATCACTACACAATAAACTGACCTTATCACATATTACACAGTAATTGACTTCACCACATATCATGGCACAATACATGGCCTTACCAAGTATCATTACAAAAATAATTGACCCCACCACATATCAGTAGTCGTGTGGGCTACTCAGGAGATGAGCGAGGGGAGGGGAGATGGTATCATGTTAAAAAGGGTTAAAAAAAAATTCAAGAACAAACGTGAATTTAGCATAGCCGCCATCTTGGAAGGTATGTTTTGCAACGGTGTAGCATGAAGTGACGGTCTGCTCTTGAACTGGAATGCCGTATGACTGTGTGATGTGTGTGTGTGTGTGATTTGGAATTTTAACGTAGCTTTAAAAAAATTTCAGTCATATCGCTACGATGTCTGCACTGTGGCAGTTTATAGTGATGTATATAGCACTGGGGCATCATGCCGCAGACATGTAGCATCATGTCCCACCCAGTCACATTATCCTGACACCAGGCTGACCAGTCCTAACATTAACCTCTTAATGCTGAGTGCCAAGCGAGGCAGCTGTTAGTACCATTTTTAGAAGTCTTTGGTATGACTCTGCCGGGGTTCGAACCCGCGACCTCCCGCATTCGAGACGGACGCTCTAATCACTAAGCCACTGGAGCGGTACCCGTATGACGTCATGCATTTTAATATATGTAGTGGATCTATTGTAACAGTGTAGCATGTGTTCGGCGAGAAACGTTAATTTGTCTGCCATCTAAATGAAATGTCGTAGTGATGTTCTATCTTAAATAGGGAAAACAATTTCCAGGGGCAAACGGGAAATTAGCATTAGGTCTCCATTTTGAAAGGCATGTTTGTTAACAGTGAAGCTCGATGTGACGGTCTGACGTTGAACTGAAAGGTTGTACGACGGTGGCTGTCTGTTTTAGCAACAGTTTGGACCTGTTTGGGGTGGAAATGCAGGGGAATTGAGTTTGTCGACAGCGAAAAAGGGAGTTTGTACGCCTCGAAATGGTATGAAATGCCTTTTTTTCTTTTGCATAGTACAAAACTAATGTCTTTATATCCCTTTAGCACACTATGATCCCTCTTTGATCTGCTATTCACCTACCAGTTATCTAATATGAACCCCCAGTGATCTACTATCCACGACCCCTTTATCTACTATCCGGCACCCAGTTATCTACTATCAAAGAACCAATTTAATATCCGCCAACCAGTTATCTATTATACAGTACTCTGTCATCTACTATCCAGCAACCAGTTCTCTACTATCCAGCACCCATTTGTTGTTATTGTTGTTGTTGTGGGATTTAACGCCATTTTCAGCATACGATAGGCTATACATGGCGGCCAGTATTAATGGTAGAGGAAGAACCGGGAAAACCCCAGGAAGAACCATCGACCCACGAGAAGCTACTGGCAAGCTTTCTCACATACCCACATTGGCCGAATCCGAGACTGGAACCCACGCAGACAGAGGTGAGATGGCATTTTTCAGTGACGCAGAGCGCATTAGACCACTCGGCCACTCGGGGTCCCCGCACCCATTTGTCAACTATCTGCAACCCATTTTCTGACATCCAGTATATAATATCCACTAGGATGTAAAAGAATAGATATAAAAGAATATAATTTAAATCCCATTTTAAAAAATACCTCAAGTCCCGATCCACAATACTACTCTATTTTACCTCTAGTCCCTTCTAATAGACACTTAGTTACCTCCCTTTATAATAATCCCCACCCTTACCCTCTTGTGTTTTAAAAGAAAACTACCTTTAATATCTCCACTACAACTCTATATATACAAAATATATACTGCCAACACCTAAATAATTACTATCTACGGCCCAGTTATCTAATATCATCACCCAGCGAGATACTATCCAACACCCAGTTAGATACTATCCAGTTACACTGTGATCCCCCAACCTTATAAAGTTAAATTTCTACCATCCCTTCTATAATATTTCTACCAGCATCAACCTTCCTATTTTTGAACAAAACTACCACCCACTCACACACGGTAGGCTGTAAAAGAACTTGTACTTTAAAAACAAATCACTTAAAAAATAAAACTCCTTTCTGTATCTCCCCTTATTGCCTTAGGATCCTTGATAAAATGAAAATATCTACCCACTTCCGTAATATCCTTACCAAACTCCACACCTTCAGGTGTAAAAGAAATAGTATAAAATACGATATAAACCCCTTATCAACAAAGCTAACTTCATCATTTCCCTTTCCACCGCAAAGTCCCTATTATAATAAAGTAAAAATCTCTAATGCCTCTATCCTAACCTATTCTCCTAAATTTAAACAGAGCTAGCATATCAAGCACACAGGGTCAAATTTTAAAAGAGGGTAAAATTAAAAATAATGAACACCTACCACAATCTCAAGTTCCATCTTCTACCCTTACAAGTCCTTTTAATAAATAAATTAAGAATCTCTATTCCCATCTCTTATAATGTTAAAATATTTACCCTCTTCTGTATTATCCCCACCCAACTTACGCCCTCCTTTTTTTAAAAACAGACCTAACACCCTCATTATCCTTACCCTCATCCACTGACCCCACACATTTAGATGCAAATCCCTTATCAACGAAACTAATTGCCTCCTTTACTGTCCCATAATCCCTATTATAAAGTAAAATTCTCTCCCTCCTTATATAATGTCTCTACCCTCACATACTCTCGTATTTTAAACAAAACTAGATATCATGCACACAGGGTAGGATTTAAAATAAGTAGTATAAATAAAAGTTGTTTTGTAGAGTTTAACGCCATTTTTCAGCACAAGAGAGGCTATACATGGTGGAGGAAGAATCCGGAAAAACCCTGGAAAGAACAACCGACCCACGAGAAACTACTGGAAAGCTTTCTCACATACCCACACTGGCCGAACCCGAGACTCGAACCCACGTAGACAGAGGTGAGATGGCAATGATCTGTGCATATACAATGTATGGACATTGCTACGTATTCCCCCGTTTTGTTGGGGGTGGGTTGTAGTGGAATTTTGGTTATCGTTATCTAGAGGGTGATCGTCTTCGGTGTTATTGCCCGGATCGAGTAAATATCAATATAAAGTTTGAAACTTATAGGTGGGATAGATAGAGATCTGAGCAGATATATCAAACAGAATGACACGAGCCCCCGTACATGAAATAACATTTAATCAATTACATAAACAACCATCATAATGCATTAGATTAGGAAGATACACTTCTTTTTGAAATAAATCATTCACCGAATTTCAAAACACAAAATACTTATATAAATAGCCGATCTGTTTTAAATGATAGAATTAGTTTATCATAGCATCGAGTGAACAATCGGAAGTCATTGCCCTGGTACAACTTCATAACTTGATTATTTCTGGTTCATTCCAAATTCACTGTGACTGTTCTCCAACTTTTCTGTGACTGTTCGTCTTGGTCCTTTCCACTTTTCCCTTCTCCAAACTCTCTATTGTCTCGCCTCTTTCGGCCCTTGAACTTTGTATGGGTAGGTGGATATGTAAGTACGTGTTACGTAGATACTTCGATAGGTCGGTACGTGTGTCTGTCCCGTAGAGCTATTTCACCTTGTGTTTTCAAGCTTCGCTCGCTTCTACCGCCAAAATCGTGTCCGCTGACTTTCCAGACATCCGATCCCTTGGATAATTATTTACGAGTGAATTTCTTCTAAATTCAAACTCAGAGTCTCCTACCTTTGTTTTCTCTTGCAGAAAAGTGTAGACTGACTAAACTTTTGTGATGGGACATATTAAAACCAAGGATTTCGTGTGGGAATCACGCCCCTTATCTAGCGTAACCAATCCGGATTAAATATCTTTCCCGCCTTTAATAACTAGGCGCCAAATTGTAGTCTGCGTGACCTCTAAATTCCCAAATAACTAATTCTGGAAAATTTCAAAATCTGACAATTCCAATACAAGATCAGTCTGTCTGACTGTTCAATAAACGAATGTTTAATTAAGAATCGTTTCTCTCCTGACACAGCCATTATAAATCTGTGCAGTGCGGTGATTTAAACACGCGCCGGTCCCCATAAATCTAATTAATCATTCACCTGCCCAAATTAATGTGCTCTTCATAGATCGACAGAAATTTGCACCCTTACAGACATGTCTTAAAACACTGCATATACAATATATGGACATGTCTTTAAACAGAGCATATACAATATAGGAACATGTCTTAAAACAAAGTTCATATAAAATATATGGACAAAATATATCGACATGTCTTAAAACAGTGCATATACAATATATGGACATGTCTTGAAACACAGTGCATATACAATATATGGACATGTCTTAAAACTGCATATACAATATATGGACATGTCTTGAAACAAAGTGCATATACAATATATGGACAAGACTTGAAACACAGTGCACACAACACAGTGCACATACAATATATCGATATGTCTTGAAACACAGTGCATATGCAAGATATGGACATGTCTTGAAGCACAGTGCATATGCAATATATGGACATGTCTTAAAATACAGTGCATATACAATATATGGACATGTCTTAAAACAGTGCATATACAATATACGGACATGTCTTTAAACAGTGCGTATAAATATATGGACATTTCTTAAAACACATTTCACATACAATATATGGACGTCTTTAAACAGTGCATATACAACATATGGACATGTCTTGAAACACAGTGCATATATAATAGATGGATATGTCTTGAAACAGTGCATACACAATATATGGACATGTCTTGAAACAGTGCATATACAATATATGGACATGCCTTAAAGCACAGTGCACAATATATGGATATGTCTTGAAACACAATGCATATGCAATATATGGACATGTCTTTAAATAGCGCATATACAATATATGGACATGTCTTGAAACACAGTGCATATACAGTAAATGGACATGTCTTAAAGCACAGTGCGCAATATATGGACATGTCTTAAAACAGTGCATATACAGTATATGGACATGTCTTCACAGTACATATACAATATATGGACATGTCTTTAAATACAGTGCATATACAATATATGGACATGTCTTGAAACACAGTGCATATACAATATATGGACATGTCTTAAAAAACAGTACGTATACAATATATGGGCATGTCTTAAAACAGTGCATATACAACATATGGACATGTCTTAAAACTGTATATATAATATATGGACATGTCCTAAAACAGTACATATACAATATATGGACATGTCTTAAAACACAGTGCATGTACAATATATGGACATGTCTTCAAACACAGTGCATATACAATATATGGTCATGTCTTAAAACAGTGCATATACAATATATGGACATGTCTTAAAACACAGTACGTATACAATATATGGGCATGTCTTGAAACACAGCGCATATACAATATATGGGCATGTCTTCAAACAGTACATATACAATATATGGACATGTCTTAAAACTGTATATATAATATATGGACATGTCCTAAAACAGTACATATACAATATATGGACATGTCTTAAAACACAGTGCATGTACAATATATGGACATGTCTTCAAACACAGTGCATATACAATATATGGTCATGTCTTAAAACAGTGCATATACAATATATGGACATGTCTTAAAACAGTGCATATACAATATATGGACATGTCTTAAAACAGTGCATATAAAATATACGGACATGTCTTAAAACAGTGCATGTCAAATATATGGACATGTCTTCAAACACAGTGGATATACAATACATGGTCATGTCTTAAAACAGTGCATATACAATATATGGACATGTCTTAAAACGGTGCATATAAAATATACGGACATGTCTTAAAACAGTGCATATACAACATATGGACATAACTTGAAACACAGTGCATATACAATATATGGACATGTTTTAAAGCACAGTGCATATACAATATATAGACATGTCTTAAAACACAGCTCATTGTTAAACATATTGTCATGTTAGCAATGGTTTTAAAAGTCCAGAAATGATTTTGAGTTTGCGTTTCACTTAAAGCTTGACAAACTTCCGGTAACTGCGCGAACACAGCTCTAAAGATAGATTCCGAATGCGTACTTCCGAACTATTCTGGAATGCCTTACGTATTGATGTAATAGTCACTCTTTTGCCAAACGGAATCTGGCGGTTAAGGAGTTCAAAGAGATTCAGTCACATATAAGACATCGTGAAGGTGTTTCATTTTGATGCGATACTTCTTTTAAAAGTTGGGGGGTTTTTTTTGTATTCCTTAAAGTTTTGAACCTTTTCCTAGTATTCATTTTATGAAATTCTGAATATCACTGCAGCATCGAAGGTAGAAGTCTTGATATCCAAACTCCTACAGGAGTCAGGTAATTGACCATTGTCTGACCAATTGAAGCAATTCCAGCTTAATCAGCTTTTATATAGCATTATAACGTCTTTGTTGTAGCAGATGCAGTTATTCTTAAAATTGTACAAAGTCTCCGTAAATACGACATCGTAGCTCCAAAGGTAAACTGCGAATTTACGCTCTAAAGTACTCATGTGGATAATAAAGTACTGACAGTTCGGATACCATCTGGAATGTTCAAGGTAAGCTGCATCTTTATATTCCGATTCGTGAAGTGTTACATTACAAGAAAAACGTTGTACTTTATCTCCTTTGCCCAAGTAAACAAATCCTGCTTTAGCTAAAGATATAGAACTCGGTCTTTCTAGATGTGTAGGCCATTTCATTTTGGATTGCTGGAAACGACTTTCAAAATGACATAATCTGACAACGTGAAAGGAAACGTGTAATCATCTTTGGTTTGTATTACTCTGTGAATGGGTAATATCCAGAGTGGCTTGTGAGTGTGTGGATGAGATCCATTCAGCTGCACACGGACGGCATCGCTTTCCATGGCCTAACGACAAATTCGTGCAGTATCACTGATGTCACAAGATACAGCATCACTCTGGGCGCAGGGTATTGTATCGTTTTATCTTTTGGTAGAATCCATGATATTTATTCTGTGTGTAATTCATCTTTTCGGTCAATGCCTGTACTGTCAATGCTCTTTTGTTTTGGAACTTTATAATTGGTGGAGATCTGTGTGCCCGTAAGAACATGTGATCGGGAAGTCGCACTCGTTTGCCATAGACGGTCTGATACACCTTTCTAAAGGCGACTAACAATTAGATGATTGGACAAAACTAAAAGTTTTGAGCATCAACGTTTTCAAATTAAAATCTTTAATTTGACCGGACTTTCAATCTTCGTTTCAAACGGTAGAGTTCACCACTTGACTAGAACGATAACTGAGTGTCAGTCTGGGTGATAACATCCAGATCAATCCGTTCACATGCAACTGTCGGTATCGAAGTAAAGAGCTCGAACTCCTAAATGTTCCAAAATGGAGGACAATTTAAAAACGGACATTGGCTGTTATGTTTGCTGCAGTGATCTCATTTCCAAACTCATGAAATGCTGCAAATTCTGTATCTTCTTCGTAATTCGTCATAATCAAATCGTCACGCATTGATTTCCACGTGTTTTATGTGTTCTCGTCTAATGTCGACGAGATGAAACTAGCAACTTTGATCTGGCAAGTATTCTGTCTTTGAAATTATGTGACGCTGAGATAATTTTCCCCACAAAATATTCAGCACGATTTTGTCTTGATTACATGTTTCAGCACATATACGGCATAAGGAAAACATCAGTTTTCCGTGACAAAGATGTGCTAAAAACTGGATGGAGCAAGTTCGTCGGTGGTAACATCTTACGCTTGATTAACCTTTTGTACTGACGAATGTATTCTACGTCGATGTGTTTTGTGAACAATTCAGGATGCCCGGTTGGGAATCGAGCATATTTCTACACAAAAGGATACAACGAACACTCATGGATGTACTTGATTGGTTCTTCTTAAGTATCGTCTGCTACGGGTCACATTGGTCTGTCCTCCAAAACAAACTGTTTAATGGCTTCAAATCTACTATGTCGTACACTTTGACGATACGTCGGAATTCTAGATCAGTTTCGAAACGCTGATCATAACACTGTTTCCATATTTCTATTACTTGATAAGCTTTACTTTCTAATTGTTTTACATTACGGCTGAATACTACATAAAATGATTACCTAATGTTCCGGATTTCAAAAACTAATTTAAAAAATACCAAACAAAACAAAACGAAAAAGAAATAAAAAATTAAAGAATGGAACATACTCAAAGCTTTACGTTACAAAACATTTATCTTGTTTGATTTCAGAATTCATTAGTTTGTGTTCACTGAAAAAAAAAATGCAATCCAGGAAATCTTTGTCGTATCAAGTTTGTACGCACTGGAAATGCAATCTGGAAAAAAGAAAAAACAATACGTTCAAAATATTTTCACTGATGCCTAAAATCTAGAGCCAAAGACTATATATAACGAAAAATATGAATGAAAGATTCACCTAATTTAAACTAGAACCTATATTTCGGTCTATAACTCCATTTCATGTCACGCATTTCTTTTAATAATAATAATAATAATAATAATAATAATAATAATAATCTAATTACTGTCTTTCTACTACTTCCTCTCTGTCTGTAATAAGTTTTGATCCCACTTCGATTTACTTTTATGTCGTTATAGGCACCAGGTAGAAAGTACACAGATTAAATTGTTTGATTGAAAAAGCAGACAAACTCACATTTTAATATCTAACTCGAACAAACATACATAAAGGTGTAACCAAATGTGAATTTCTACTTGTCCTATAATACAGCAAAATTGGTGATCTACTTTACTGCTTTTTGCACGCCATGGTACTACTACAACTACTATTTATTTTTATGGTATGTTAAGTAATGTTATTGATACGTCTGGATATTAAATAAACTGGGTACTGTATAGTATACAACTGAGCTTTAATTCTCTTTCTCTCTATGTTTGACAGACACACACAAGCACACAGAAGCTCACACACACACACACACACACACACACACACACACACACTTTAGTTTACATGGTATTCAAGAACGGGAAACCCAAATTGACTTCAATACATTACATTTTGCCAAAAACGCTCTGTGTATAGCTGAAAAATATAAATTTCCAGCTGTCAATAGTAAATTGACCTTGGGGGTAAAATATTCGGTGAGTGTATTTATCAATCTACCATAGCAAGGGAGGCAGTCTAATTTTATCTTTGTGTCAAAACTGATGAAGGAAACTTTAGCCTAACAATAAGCTAGCAGAATTGTTAAGATAATTTAGAGTGCAGACAAACTCACGTTGTTCCACCTAAATGGAACAATAAATACACAGAGGCAAATGGAATGATAGTTTTGTTTTAAAATAGAACGTAGGGACATTATGGTTCAAATAGAGTTTTTACTTTAGTTATAAGAGGATAAATATGGGTTAAGGTTGTTAGGATTTGTTTTTAGAAAGGTTTTATATGGTCTGTAGCTTGCTGAGTAAGGTTTAATCTATATACTGAAGGTAGTTGTGTTTAAAAAAAATAATATAATAGAGATGACACATTATATAGGGCTTTAACTAAGGGGCATTATAGAAGGGGCTAGATTTTTTGTAATTGAATTTAAAAGAGGGGTCATAGAGTGGTATGGGGATAGGAACGTTAGTTTTATTTAGAGAGTATAGGTAACTCATTGATGGATAGTATATAACTGTTTGGTGGATAATATACAATTCATTGGTGGATAGTAGATAACTTGTTGGTGGAGAGTAAAAATAATCATTGGTTGGTAAATAGTAGATAACTGGATGGTGGATAGTAGCTAACTGTGTGTTGATAGTAAATTACTCGTTGATGAACAGCAGATAACAGGGTATTGGATAATAGGTAAGTGGTAGGTGGATAGTAGATATTTGGGTCTTATAATAGATAACTGGGTATGGATATTAGATAATTGGTTAGTGAATTATAGATAACTGCAATGGATTGTAGATAATTGGGCTTTGATAGTAAATCATTGGGTAGAGAGTAGATCTTTGGGTACCGAATTCTTGAAAACTGGGTGTTGATAGTACATAATTATTTGGTGAATATTATATAACCGGGTGCTAGATATCAGACAACTATTTGGTTGATAGTAAATACTTCGGTATTATATATATATATATATATATATATATATATATATATATATATATATATATATATATATATATATATATATATATTGATTATGAGGATGCTAGTTTTGTTTGGGTGCAGATATCAGATAATTGGGTTTTGGATATGAGATAAATGGGCTTTGTAGAGTAGATATTTGGACGTTGTTATTAGATTACTGGGTTCTGGATAGTTGATAATTGATTGGTGGATGGTAGATAACTGGCTGCTGGATAGTAGATACTTGGTTGGTGGATAATAAATAAATGGCTGGTGGATGGTGGATAACTGGGTGCCGATAGTAAATACCTGGTTCTTGCTAATAGTTGATCATTGGGTGTTCATGTAACTGGTTATGGAACGTAGATAAATGTTTGGTGAATGATATATGCGTGGGCGATGGATATTATATAAAGGGCGTTAATGGCAAATCACTGGGTGAATAGTAGGTCACTGGGTGCTGGATAGTAGATAACTGGGTGCTGGATATTAGACATCTAGGTTGTAGACAGTAAATACTTAGGTATTGAAAAGTAAAGATTATGACGATAATAATTTTGTTTGAGTTCTGATAGCAGATAGTGTGTGTTGGATAGTAGATAAAGAGATATTAGCTGGGTTAGGCATAGTATAATTGGTTGTTAGAATGTAGATAAATGGGCGTTGATAGTAGATTATTGGTTGGTGGATAGTAAATATATGGGTGCTGGACGTTAGAAAATTAGGTTGTGTATACAAGAGAGAGAGAGAGAGAGAGAGAGAGAGAGAGAGAGAGAGAGAGAGAGAGAGAATATTACTTTTGTCATTTTTATTTTAAAAAAGTAGGGTAGGAGATGGTGAGGATATTATGGAACAGGTTAAGAGGGATCATAGAGGTGTCCGAAGAATAACGATTTTAGTTTTGCTATGAAGCCAACAAAAATTAGTCATTTAATTTTCATTTAGATTGCATACACACTCCCGTTAGCCCTGTCGATAAACTCGAAGCCTTTATATTTCCCTCCAAAAGAGAACCAATGTTGTAAACAACAGACTTCTCACAAGAAACGTTTTTCGTAATACGGCATTTCAGTTCGCGTCCAGACCGTTGCCTAATGCTATACTGTTAGTGAAACATACCTTTCAACATGACGGACTCGTGTTAAATCCAATCAGTCCCCATATTCGTTTCGACTATCAATTTTCCCGTGTTTATTTCACGTTTATTCCTTTAAACGTTCGAGTATTTAACAGAGATGAACCACTATGGCATTTCATTTAGAGGGTAAGAATATGAGAGAGAGAGAGAGAGAGAGAGAGAGAGAGAGAGAGAGAGAGAGAGAGAGAACAAATTTATTGTTTCTAATTATTTTGCGACTCCATTTTGAAAATGTTCCACTTTCCATAATCTTGAAAATCTGAATTTTTTTTCTTCAAATAACTCATTTTTTAAATTTCAAACGAAGCAGCTAAAATGTAACCCATAAGTTAATTATAGAACCTTCTGTCAAAGAAAATATATAAAACTAATTGTAATTGATCAGGGCTGTCTCTGCTGGTTTATTGTTTCTGATGCGGTGACATCGGCTATAATAAATCAGCGGAAATGCACGTGCTGTTTGAGTACAGATGTTTTTATCTTTAAGATAATTTTGTAGGTGTTTGTGATATGTTTGGACTTGATTATTGAGCATGCAAAATGCACATCATTGCTGCATGCAAACATTTTTGCCAGAGTACTTGGGGAAATACGTTAAATCATCCGACTCAACTTCATGCCGTCACCTACTCGCCCTTGCTCCGGCAAATATTCACACACATCAAAGCGCTTATTAGACCCAGATTACTGTACTGGATATGTCACCCTACCTCAAGCATTTGTACTTGCACAAGTGATCAAAATTTTTCTGGAATTTTTTTTTCCTGAAATTAGTTAAGTTTTTGATTAGATTCTATTCCTGTCAATATCAAATTAATGGTGTAGACTTTGTTGAAATTTTCGATAAAAGAATGGAAAGAAAGAAACTACTATAAATGTGCCATTTCATAAGTTGATTCCATTATTATTTATTATACGTGTGTGAAGTAAAGTCAGTTCTTGTCATTTTACGAAACGGTTAGCTTCATTTCTTTAATTATGCTAAAATAAAACTGAGAAATTAAAACAATCTACATAGATAAACTTTTAATTCGTACTTTACGGAGATTCGAACCCGCGGACCTGGGTTCGAATCTCCGTAGAGTAGGAATTAAACATTATCTAACCTGTATGATAGTATTATTTGTATTAAATATTAAATTCTGCCTTCTATTATCAAACATTCTCCTATAGAATCCAGGAATCCAGGGATAGCACTTTCCATTCTGACTGGAGTATATTTATAACTCTCTCTCTCTCTCTTCTATATATATATATATATATATATATATATATAGTGATATATATATATATATAAGGCGCAGTATATATATATTATACACGTATTTTGTCCGGCTTTTATTGAAGTATAGAGTTGGTTCTACACAAAGGTATGCAAGTTATGTTAAGTTGGGATGCGAGACCACAGTAATTATTTGCCCACTCTTTGCTGATATTATAGTCGAAAACAGTGGCTCTTATGTATTTTGCTATCCGGCCCATAATAAACTATGATTCATCTGAAAATAAGCCAAATGTCTGACATTTTTTCCAAGTTCCATCTTGACCTTCAGGTTCTTGTCAGATATCAGCTACGAGGTACACTTCTTGACTTAGGTTAGTGTATTCACCTGGTACTGTCTCAGTAAAGGGCAAAACTATCGCAAAGAATCCTTGTCAAAAATAGACAAAAAAGGCAAAAGGAGACGTGCCTTTATAGACTGCTCGCTGATTTTGCCGTTCTTCCGAGTTTTCTGGCAATATGACTTACTTCTTCTTCCCCCTCCACCCTACCCCCACCCCCACCTCCCACCCCCACCCCCACCCCCACTGTGCTTTATGTGTGCGACTTTTATATTTACCGAGAAACTTCCAGTTGTGGTTTGCTTAGATGCAAGGAAGAGAATATTTATGACAATATATTCAAGATAATATATATAACGTATATATATATATATAA
>JAECUM010013168.1:0-51421 GCA_016617855.1 Megalonaias nervosa | reverse complement strand
CAAGACTTGCTGACAAGGCCTTTACACTGTAGTCAAGACTTGCTGACAAGGTCTTTACACTGTAGTCAAGACTTGCTGACAAGGCCTTTATGCCGTAGTCAAGACTTGCTGACAAGGCCTTTACGCTGTATTCAAGACTTGCTGACAAGGCCTTTACACTGTAGTCAAGACTTGCTGACAGTAATGATAGGCACTAAGCTGGTAACAAAATGCAGCAAATTTCCTCAATCACTGCTGAAAAACTGAACTCCTTTCTATTACAAGATCAGATTGAGCCAGCTGCATGAGGTATTCCACATACTGTGGGTGCAGTTATTCTCCTCTGGCACAGCTTCCAGTCTTATATATCACAGTTGGCAGAATGGGGAAAAAGTGGCATATTATGGTACATGCAAACAGGATACACCATTAATATTTTACCTGTCAAATGAACAGGTGGATTGGCAATTGAGACATTCTGTGTCATTGGGATGGCTAGCTCATCAGGCTGCAGGATAGGTAAATCTAGTTATATATGACATACATGTAGTACACACAAGGCACATGTCACAAGTGTCCACTGAAGACATGATTTGGGGGGTTTTTTTTCACTTGGCGCATCTAATCATCTGTAACAACAATGAAAACAAACATGTAATGTAATGAACCAGAATATGTGAAAACTGTACACCAGTTAATGCACCAAAGTTAAAGCTGACATCATCCGTAGACACACTGCAGTACATGCCAATAGGATAATCCAACAACAGCTGATCCATGAAAGTAACCAGGCAACCAACATGGATTGTGTGGCTGGACAGAGGACTAGTTGTTGACATCTACCGAAATGTATGCATAGGTACCCATAATATGCCATATACAACAGAATAGTCAGTTTGTTTGTGGCATGACTCATTTATATGGATTTCTCGTTAAGTTAAAGCCATCTAGCTGTGCTGGTGGGTCATCAACTGCAAAAGTGTTGGGTGGCATAGATAGCTGAAAATAGAAGCATATGAGGTCAGTATCAAACCCCATGCACATGAACATACAGACATTCTGGCCATGCCTGGTCAAGCAGGGAGGACATTTGGCTGCCAACATGTGAGAGCAAAATTGGCCACCATCTCCACATATGTATTGAAGAGCTGTGATGAAAATTCCCCAAAGCTAACAAGTAAGTGGTCATCTCCTGGACAAAGTGCCCCATCTATCAGAGGCGATGCAATGCGATGTTCATAATATCATAGTAAAAACTTAAACTGAATGACATATCATATATGGGTGGCCAAGGGGAGATAAGTTCGAGGACTTTCTTCCCTTTGTCTGTATGATATAACATTTATGAGGAAGATGACAATTTTCTTCTTTCCAGAAGAGCTGGTTTTGAGAGGTAGCAGAATTTATTTTGTAACATTAATAGGATCAGGTAATCCATCTAAAATACTGCACAGTTCTGATGATGTGAATTTATGGAGAAAAAATAGGTACATACAAAAACAGGTATGTGACACTGACCTACATTGGTAGAGATGAAATATTTGTCAGATTATAATTAGAATTTCTTAACAATTTCATAACACTACAGCAAAGGTATGGAAATGAAGATAAATACAATATATTAACAAATATATCCATTAACAAATCTTACGAAGAACAGTAGCAATGACTATAGCTGTACAAAAGCATGAGCTCATATGACTCTCCAACTTTGGGCATAAGTAAGAACTTTTTCAGCAATGTTGAACAAGGCCTGAATTGTAGGTCATGGTTAGGTGCCAAATAGGTATTCTTCTAAGAGCTATATGAATAACTGTCTGGATAATCTTTTTAATAATGTCAGAAAGAGCACACAAAGAAATGCAAGTCACAGGGACCCATTCAAAGTATGCAGCTTAACATTTTTGCACAATACACAATGAAAGTTTGATCACAATAGATGTATTGAAATAAGAGCTATGACCTAGATAAAGGAGGATTGATGATCAAATGCAACATGGGTGTATAGATGAATGAACAGAGTAATCCTATATAACCCCACTTTTCTGAAGCAGTGGTACAATGTGATGATGGTCAAATTGAAGAATTATGGCATTTCTCCTTTAATTTCATGGAGGATAACTAGAATTTAAAAAAAGGATAAAAAATCTGGATGACTTCATATCAAGTACTAATTTCAATTCAACTGAGTGTAGGCACGAAAAAAGAAAGGGGATCAACGATCTTCCATTTTTTATAAATATCCGTACACTTCTGAATTTACATATGATTAATTATTATAAGCAAAAGACCAAAGTCCCAGAACAGATATCATATTTGATATGATTACCATGAGAATAAACAGTTTCCAACACTAATTATTCTATATGTAATTAAATCCAACTGAATAATATTTGTAAATGAACACAGCTGTATAAAACGATAACAAATAAGGAATCACTATAATGAAAATATTCATTCTCTTTAAAACTCTCAGCACATAAAAACCTTTTCTTGTCTTTGATTTATATTGTTTGCTCTTTTGAATTCTCTGACTTAACTGTCTCTCCATCTAATTTACAAATACATTCTTGTCTTTCTTTCCAGTTGTTTGTATCTCTCTCTCTCTCTCTCTCTCTCTCTCTCTCTCTCTCTCTCTCTCTCCATTAACTATATCTCTTAGCTATAACAATATTCTCATACCATCTTGTTGCCTCATTCTCACTCTATTCTCTCTTGTGTATGAAGGATGAATGCAATAAATTAGGCAATAAAACTTATTATTAATATTTTACCTAATAATTATGAAAAATTATAATTGAATAATTAACAAATAACTCAAATACAGCAAAATCACATTATCAAACAGCCTTCAGGTGAGTTTGGCATCTTGGGAAGTCCATCCTCATCAAACTCTAATCCTGGAGCCTGAAAATAAAAATAACCCATACATCCGATGAAAATGGGTGTTACCTCCAAAACATTTATTGGTGGTGTAGAAATACTATATGAATTCTTACTGATACGTTCCCTGGGATGGACCAGTATCAATGAAAGAGAATAGCATAATAGATATAGTCAAACTGACTTTCAATCCTTAACGGACCCTCTATATGACCAACTCAAATACTCCATCTGTTTCAATCCCAAAACAATATGATATGATACTCAGCCCTACAAATGTCCTTGGTGTACCAAAAAATTTTCAATTGGCACCTTGTTTTTCTAAATTTGTCTTGCTTTATAGAGGAAAGAGGGCCAATGGCCATCACTGGGGCCCACTGTTTTTCTAATCTAGGAAAATCCCTGGCATTATGAATTCTTAATATCTGACCATTCTCAAAATGAGACAACTCTCAAATTAAGACAACCTTCTTCCAGGTCAAATTATTTTGCTTACATTTATTTTTCAGTGCATTATCCCAATGACAACCAAAATTCAATTCATATATTTTTTAGTGAATAAACACTTCCTGTATAGGTGTGCATTCTGTGTGCATGTGCATATTCACGTCCAACTTCTTTCTTTGTATATTTAATATCTGCATGCATGTACAAATCTTTTCTAGGTCTGTACTTGCTTGTCATTAAGCAGGTTTATTTTAATGGTGCATGTCATTTTAAAATCGAACATTCGTGTTTCTCTGCCTTGAATCATCAAACAGAAATTATTCTTTCTTTCATATTTGTGGGAAGGACAGGCATTTTTAAGAAAGAAACAAGATTTTTAATAACTAGCTATATAATTAAATTACTACGCATGTGTGTATCATTGTTAAGTTATTCATTCATTAATTATTTACAGTTTGTAACACAGTTCTGATGAGTCAATAGTTTTTATTATGTGAATGCAAAACAGCTCTAAATAAAATTTGTCTTTGTTTATATCTCTCCCAGGAGCCTAAAGCACTCCCGAATAATAGGAATTAAGGTAACGCAAGAAAATTGTGTCATATATAAATGTTGCACAACATTTTGCTAATGCATCATATATTAATCAATATTAACTAATTAATCAATGTGTACCAACTGTCTGAAGGACGTATACACTATTAATTAAGATAGACAAATTGAAGTTTCTGAAGACATTTGTAGATTAATTCAACTTTCTATATTTCCTTGCTGAAATTTCCAGCACCTATTTATGCATACCAATGAGTAAAACAATAACAGTTTCAATTGGTATGGCCTTTGACATACAAGAGACCTGTCCTCTCAATTAAGACCACTTTTCAGTCTTCTTGATGGTATTTGATTGTCTTAACCAGGAAATTTACAGTATAATCAATGACTCCTAAGGAATCCACAGATGCAAAGTGGATAACCATACATGGCACACTGTATAAAATGTTATATTTACTGCTTTAAATATTTTATTGCTGAAAAAAATGTTTTAACATTTTACACATATCTTTAAGGTGAATGGGACAAAGCTAACTCACACAATAATGGATGTAATTGTTTATGTGGTGGTGGTGGTGGTAGTGGTGGTTATGGAACAATCAGACATTTAAAAGTGACAATGAAAAGCATGTAAAATGTACCCATCCCACATGGTGCTCTGATAATAAATACCTTAATGGATGGCATAACATTTCATAGAGCATGGAACTACTATATGATATTTGTATGGCTGTCCTATGATTTGGTATAGCATGGTACTTTACTGTATCATATGATACCTTTGTTTATGCCATATCCTTTAATATGTGGTACTACTGTATCACAAAACACCATTATAGATGGTATATCATTTGATATACCACATTAATACTGTATCATATAATACAATTCTGGATGTCTTATCCTTTGTTAAAGCATGATACTACTGTATCAAATGTTACTTTTATGGATTTTACATCATCTGATATAGCACAGAAATATTGTATCGTATGATACCTTTTATGAATGTCACATCATTTTATATAGTGTGGTACTAATGCATCATACAGTACCTTTATGAATGTCATATCATTTGATACAGAATGTAACTACTGTATCAAATATGATACTTTTATGGGTGTCATATCATTTGATACAGCATGGTACTACTGTATCATATGGTATCTTTATGGATGTCAGTCATATCATTTAAATATACCACAGAACTACTGTATTATAAGTCTTTGGTATGACTCAGCCAGAGTTTGAACCTGTGACCTCCTGCATCCGATGTGGATGCTCTACATCTGAGGTGGATGCTCTAACCACTTAGTTCACCTATGTGGTTGACTTCCACTGATGTTATTCACTCTGACAAAAACATGGTGTAAGTATTGAACAGGTCTTTGATTTGTGCTCATACATGTTTGCTGTTTGTGTCAGCATAGTTTTATTCTTTTGTAGTCTATATTTTGTGTATTTCCTGAGGTTAAACCACAACATTTAATACTTATTACTATGCAAATTTTGACAGGCAAAAACACAAATTTAAGTACAACAGAAAATTACTTTTTCTACAAAACCATGAAATTTGAGCCCCTGGAATATAAATGATGGTACGGTACCACATAGCTGTCAAGATATTCCATTACTTAACAGCACAATTATGTAGTTCTTGTGTGTTATGATATACAATTTTATTATCTGAAGTACTGAGGATAATACGGTAACACATAATGATACAGATGGTTTATCATTTCTAACTACTCACCATATCTCCAACTATATCTTCTGGTGGCTGACCTAGGTCTTGCATCTGTAATGAAAATAGATAATAATGTTCATGGAACTCCCCTACCACTATTTTGTTTTAAAATGACACAAATTGATTTCTAGACTGGTTCCTTCTTTCAGACTGCTTTATCATGAATGCAACTTCTGAAACAAGGAATCAGAAAACCCACCATACTCACACACACACATACCATCTGTAGCATTAATGCTTTTTTCTAACTAACAAGTATCTACACAGAAAAATTAAAGACATTATCACTCAACAATGCAATAGAAGACAGAAATGGGTGAAAAATGTTGATGAGATACAGCTGCATAATTTTATGTGTACTGCATTTTGGATGCCATTTATTTCTTAATCTGGTTCTGGTTTATCAGCACAACTTACATATTATTTGATGCATATATGTGCTGAATTTGTTTTTCTTTTGTTTTACCTGACAATTTTTATACTGTGTTTACAATATCAATCTTTTGATGAAAAATATAAATTTCATTCTAGTAAAATTTTTGTTTTCATTGAAAAGTCATCCATTTCTCCCAAGGAATACAGACATATACTAAGGCCAAACAAAATGTATTTCCGGTCAGCTGGCCGTCCCTGTTTGATGCTGACACTAGCACTTTCTCCCCCCTCCCCCGAGTAAAAAAAAAAAATTAAAAAGAAAATTTCCATAAATTGATTTGTGCATCTAATTGAGCCAGTTTAGCCCAGTACTTGAAGTGCTTAGTATATTATATATATACTGATCATTGTAACATTTGGAGGGAGGGACCTAAAAGATGTTGTTTTAACATTACATTTTAATTTCCTTGAGATTGATTTTGCTGTTTTTGGGGGGAAGGGGGTAAATATAATGACATTCTTTCTTCCATAAAAGGCTGTATTTATTCTGAGAGCTCCTGCTGAGTTAATCAAACTTTTAGTGTTTCTTTTCTCACCTTTCTTTGTTAAAAAATTCCAATTTTGGTCTAGACTTCTTTCATTCTCCTTAAAAAAGTCCAGTTGCAAATCAGAGGACTCAAGCCACATTTCCAGTGACCACTTGGACAAATAGGCAATTGGTTACACTGCTGATTTCCTCATTTTCCTTTTCCTTTCTTTTATCGAAACATTTCTTTAGCATTTCAAATATATTTATATTCTCTTGTATGAAATTGATATTTGGCATTTCTTTTGATATGCAACAAATGTCATTTTCATCAGTTACCATATAACAACTCTAAACTTACTTATGGATACAAATACATTTACATCTGCTTCATTCATCATTATTCATAAATCTACTTAACACTGATAGCTCTAGAAAGTGTATAATATTTTCAACATAAAATGTATTCTCAAGACAAGTGATTTTTAAATTTCTATAAAGAGAAAATTGGGAGAAATGATAATTATGATACACACACAATCATGAGATTAGTCCATGATGCATTGCAATTTTGAATATGCAATTAACCAAAAGCTGGTGGCTGACAGGTAGAGATTAACAACTAATCAACGCATTCATTACCCTTGAGTTTGGTCTTTAGCTTGAGAGTTTTTATCCCGAACTAATTGCCTGGTCCAAACAGTTAAATTTTGTTAACCATTTGATACTGAAGCCCAATAAGACACAGCAGTTGTGTGGAAACTGACAATTTGTTCAATCAGTGATGTATCAACATGAGATAATGCAGTAATGATGGTCAATCTCTCTTTATTGGACAAGATTTTAAAATCACAGTAATGACCACCACTTTGATCTCTGCACGTTAATACTTTTAAAAAGTTAATTTTTCCAATTTCTTTTCCTAAACCAACACAGTCACTGCACGATATAGCATTTGTGTACCTTCTACCTTTATTCCCTTCTTTTAAAAAGAGTACACACAGAATAATGACACATTATACAGATAAATGCACACTTCCATAGCATGGTAGATGGAATGTGGTGAACATACAACCAGATTCATATCCAGTATGGAAAAGTGAAGTACAAATGGAATCTTATCCTGTCTGAAATGGGTTAAGGAACTTAATTCATATTTTGTTTTTCAAAAATCCTATCTAACTTATGATGAAACAAAGAAATTATTAGAATGTCTTTTGTAATCCATCAAAGTTTTTATGATAAAATGTAATCAACTGATTGAAAATCTTTATTAGTTCATTTGAAGAGATAATTTACTCCATGACTGTCCTACAAAATACAATCCACACACCACCTTAAACACAAGTCTTTAGGATCTTTAGCATAATATATGGACAGCAGACCTGCCAACTAAATAAAAGTAGAATCAGGGCCAGGATTTCATGTGGTGGTTTGAGGTAGAGAATGACATTGTATTGTCTTTTGAACTGGACCAAATGAATGGAAAATACTTAGTGTATTTCTTTCTGTAGTGGACTTCACATTTAAACTTTCTTAGGCGAATGTTCATTGTCCAAATTATGTTTTATATTAAAAAATTTATCCACTATAATAAACTGAACATAGAGCAAACCAAACACATATCAAATCAACTTCACAATTGCAGCTCATAATACCAAAAATGAAAAATATCTATCAGATTCAACTGAAAACCAGAATTTGACCAAAATGGTCAAATATGGAATGGGCAAAAATAAGGGTTTTTTTCTGGTAGAAAAAAAAAAAATTTTTGTCATGTGCATCTGGGACATTTCCAGATAAACTAGAACAGTTGGCAAGTCTGATATATGGTGAAAACCCTCAAAATCAACTCTCAGTACTTCCAAATTCCCTCAAAAGCAACATTTTTATTTGGTCCTGTCTTGTTCCTTCTCTGATATCACCTTCATCAAAATGCCATACACAATGTCATCCTAACAAAATACCAATCACAATGCCATCCTTAACAAAATGCTATTCACTATGCCATTCTTAACATGTGTCATTCACAATGACATCATATACAAAATACCTGTACTGTTTACTTTACATAAATTAAACTTGTCTATCTACAATAAATGCCATAAGTACTTTTTACAGAATTTTATGCAAATCCTGAATCCATGCTAACCTCATTTTCCTTTTATATGTACAGCTTTCATTTCATTTTAATTCATCATTATCATGAAGAAAACTGCCATATTCCAAAAAATACATGTAAGGAAAGTGACAGAAAGAAAGAAAACTAGTGCTATATATGCCAATGGCCACACTAACTACAATCTGCATGGCAGCTTATTTTGGGAAACCAACGTTGGAGAACAGCCATTCATGGACCAAAACTCCCCCAAATGAAGATAAGACACACCCGAAACACAGCTCATTTAAGATGTCATTTGTAGTAAAATTGCATCATAAATCTGGTTGAAATCCAACATTCCTGAGTAATGTTATGGTGTGGAAATACAAGTTTTAGTTTCATTTAATGTTTTATGGCACATCAATACACAAGTTTCATTTAATGTTTTATGGCACATCAATACACAAGTTTCATTTAATGTTTTGTGGGACATCAATTCATGAGTTTCATTTAATATTTTATGGCACATCAATACACGAGTTTTGTTTAATGATTTATGGCACCTCAATACACAAGTTTTGTTTAATGTTTTATGGCACAACACAGTTATATAATGCTGTAGCAAATGGACTTGCTCTGGGACAAACCACTGTAGCCGACCTGGCTGACCTGATGATAGGATTGGAATCTGCTCCCTACTGGGCACAAGTCCAACATGATAACTACTGAGGCACTACAGCTTTAATTTTAGGAAGACATACAATCAGGGGCAATAACTCCTGAAAATGACGTTAAATGCTACAAATCAAACTCATTCAAGCCTTCATTAATGCAAAGCAGCATGCTAAATTAGGTTTAAATTCAACCATCCTCTCTAAAGTAGCAGAAAACAACATCAGAAGGATCGAAAATCAGGAGAAATAACTCCTGTATACTATTTCATGAACCAATGGAAATCAAACTCTTTCCAGGTGTCATGAATATAAAGCAACACACCAAATTCTGTTGAAATCTAACAAACCTTTAAAACCAAAGTCAAAAGGACAAGTAAACAGGGGGCAAAACTCCTTTTAATGGTGTTGTGGAAAGATAGATATATAAAGTTACATAAGAAATTTGGTGAAATCCAACGATCTTTCCTACAGTTATTCATCAGATCTCAAAGTCAGGAGAATGGGTGATCTGAATAGAGAAATGTGTAAAGTTTTTATATGTACCTTCTGCATCATATCCATAACCCGTTCAAACCTTGTCTTCTTTACATCGTCTGTATCTGATTCACTCTCCTGCTCAAAATCCGCTAGTATCTGCTTCATAATACCATGCTGATCACTGTATCGCTTATAATCATCATCTTTCAACTTGGGCTTATTATCCTCCAGCCATTTAGGATACTGAAAACACAAACATTTATAAGTTTATTTATCATTAAAATGAAGAAAATTACACATATCCACAAGAACAAATTGTATGTGCTCTATTTATCTGTGCATAACTTACACCCAATTACAAAAAGCCAAGATCCAAATCTGTCTTTACACAACACACAAGCTGGTCAGAGTTTACACTGCTCCCTTTAAATCTTAAGTACAAAAGTAATAATTTAGACCCTGATCTAACAGCATATTATTTAACTGAAGATAGAGATCCATTTTTTGCAGTTGGGTGAAAGTTATAAATATGGTACAATTACCCCCCATTTTAAGGTACCTCACTATAATGGTACAATTATCCCCCTAAAAGGTACCTCAATATAACAGTACAATTATCCCTCACTATAGGGTACCTCAATATAATGGTACAATTATCCCCACTATAAGGTACATAAATATAATGGTATTATTATCCCCTAATATAATGTACCTCACTATAATGGTACAAGTATCTCCCACTAAAAGGTACCTCAATATAATGGTACAATTATCCCCACTATAAGGCACCTCAAAATAATTCTACAACTATTCCCCACTATAAGGTACCTCAATATAACAGTTTATTTCATAAGGTGAATATGGTGATGGATCTTATCATATTATGTACTAATAATAATAATAGGAGGAATAATGTATCCCAGTATAAGGTGACCTCAGATATAATACTGTACACTTGAATGACTTCCTTGAATAGTGTTATGGTGAGGGAACTCTGAAGTTTGGTTAATATTAGTCATTTCACATGATCTAACAAGCACTGTTCAGTGATCTTGACAGTTCAGGGAAAATTCCAACATAGAAAAAAAATTTGGACATTTGACATTTATCCATGGTCATGCAGAACTAACTGCTAAACACCAAAGACCCATTACTATCATTGGATTATGAATGTTATAAATTTATTTATTTATCGTGTACAGTGCATGTTCAGCCATTTAACAGCATCATCATCAGCAAGGTGCAGAGCCAGCAATCCACCGGGGAACTTTATCAGTGGACAGTTGTTCACTATGTGTGACATGGTCTGTAGAGCTCCACAGCAATAGGAAGAGTCGGCGGCCTGGCCCCATCAGACAAGATTGACTGCACAACGACCGTGTCCTTTACGGAAGCAGTTCAGATTGGTCCACAGATGCCATGGAATGTTGAAGCCAGGAGGGCAGACAGATGGCTGAGCTATGAGGAAGTGGTTTACAACATCCGTTGAAGACCACTCGACAATCCATGCCAAAAGTAGCTGTCATATCCTCCAGCAATGAACCTAACCAGATTGGACAACTCGAAGTCAAGCAGACTGGTGGATGTGAGGTGATTTCCATGTACAGTGGAAGTTTCTAACTGGCATAGACCTCAGCCAACACTTTTGTGGTTGCTTCCTGGCGACACTGATGTGGAGGAGGAATGTTGCTGACTACCAGCAGCCATGGTAAAAGGGTATGATGTAGTGTTCCAGAGATTATGCGCATTATTGTGTTGAGCTGGACATCAATCATTTCTTGAAGAAGTCCGTCATATCCTCCAGGTCCTTGTTCAATACCTCCTCAACCTCAGTAAATGTGCAACTTTGGGTCCTGAGAGCAATGTCATCTGCATACATGAACTTGCACGACTGTGTTACAGGTAAGTCACTGATATAGACATTCAACAAACGTGGCGAAAGAACAGACCCTTGTGGGAGTCCAACAGTCTGACGCCTCCATGAGCTACAGCTCTCTCAGATGTGCATTCTGAAGCGCCTGTCATGAAGAAACAGTTTGATAGTCTCAACTAACCAGTGCAGCAATACTCTGGAAATTTTCAACAACAGCCCTGCATGCCAGACCATGTCATATGCCACTGTTAAATCAAGGGAAACTCCAGTTTTTAAGTTTCTTCTGAAAACCGTTTTCAATAAACATAGTCAGGGCAAGGACTTCATCACAAGTGTTACGGCCATGACTGATGCCTGCCTGCTCAACAGTTATGATATTCTGCAAGTCTAGGCAAATTCTTTGGAGAATCAGACACTCCAGTACCTTAAAACAGACTGAAAGCAAGGAGGTCGGCCGATAACTTGCCACATCTTTACCAGGCTTTGGGATCACAATAATCTTTGCTTAGTGCCACAGAGTTGGCATGCACTTTTCTCTAACAACCCAGGTGTAAAAAGCAGCAAGCCATTCCTTTGCCTTCAGGCCAAGATGCTTCAGGAACTCAGGCAGGATGTTGTCATATTCTGCTGCTTTGCCTGATTTGATGCTGCATAGCACCGGTTCAAGTTCTGTTGTTGTAAATGCCTCTGGTTGTTGTTGTTATAGGGTTTAACACCATTTTTCAGCACAAGATAGGCTATACATGGCAGCCAGTATAAATGGTGGAGGAAGAACCTGGGAAAACCCCGGAAAGAACCATCGACCCACAAGAAGCTACTGACAAACTTTCTCACGTACCCACATTGACCGAGCCCAAGACTCAAACCCAAGCAGACAGAGGTGAGATGGCAGTAATCCATAACGGTGAATGCTTTAGACCACTCAGCCACTCAGGGTCCCTGTAAAAGCCTCTGGAGCATAAATGTTATAAATGAGCTAATTATATGCTGATATATCACACTGATGTTCTTCACTTGAAATCATTAAAGACTATAAGAAGAATGCTGGTTGTATAAATAACATCTTTTTTATACTGAGAAAATGATTTAGAATGTGCTCCAAGCCTTTCTTTTCCCTCAACAGTTTCATTACAATTGTGAATTTCCATTCATAGGCTGATATATGTCAACAACCCAGTTGGGCAATACCACCTCCACTTGGACCTCTTGTCAACACATTTCACATAATACCCTTAAATGTTCATACATATTTGATCAATAAAAATTTTCACATATATGTTTGTTTTAAAATTGAAAATGTATAATTTATCACATCAGTTTGTATATTAAATCTATCAAAATGAAAAGAAATATGGCCATTACAGTGTTCACCATCCAAAAAGATGCAAGATCACCTCATTAATAAACATGGCTGTCATGCACAACTTACGATGTCCAAACCAAATGTGCCTGAGATCTTGTTGATATATGTATGCATACCAAATCTATCAAAATCTGATAAGAAATATAGCCACTAGGATGTTCACAAGCTCAGTAAACCAGATGCAAGATCATTTCATTAATATGCATGGAGGTCACTCCTAATGGAATCCCATCCAAAGTTTTGATCATGTAAGCTTACATACCAAATCTGATAATACATGAAGCCTATAATGTGTTCACAAGCAAAGTGTTGATGGGATACATGTCAAGAAAAGGGCCATAGCATAAGCTCACTTGGCCTATAACCATTCAAGTTAACAATAGAAATACTTCAAATTTCAAACCAACAATTTTATTTTAAGCACTGAATACAACTGATTCAAAGTGCTTTCTCACTGAAACATACTTCTATAGTCATCTTTTCCACCCTGTGACATGCTTAAATCTGTTCAGAAATAACTGCAAAGGGATGGTATTCAGCCAATCTTCAAGCACTTCATATCCTGTTTTAAATTTCTGCAGCATATGTTCTGTTTTTACTGAGGTATTATCCCTATTGGCAATTCATTTTAATGCAAGTTTTTAGTTTTCTCAAGTTAATCTGGGCACCAAGCTGATGTGATTTCTGATTGGTCAAAATTCAAATGTTTTAACATAAGCAAATTGGTATGCATTCACAAATATTCACTTAAATATTGCAAGTATTACAGTGACCTAGATATACTAAGTGCCAAAATTGCAATTTACATATATACAATATTATCTAACCAGATAAAGTAATTGTAATTGCATAATCTATGGTTAAAAATAAAATGATTCCACCAAAAACAGAATGGTTGACAAATCTGCAAGTATGCAAGCCATAGAATTAAATTTCCCTTGCTGTGACCTTGACCTTGAGGCAGGTGGCATGGCTATGGCATAGGATATACTATCTATACATTATATACAAATAACTGAAGATTTATTAAAATATCTTCAGTGGTTCAAAGATTATACATTAGCCAAAGAATTACATTTTCCCTTGCACTTACTATGACCTTTAAACATATGGTATCTGACATTATTTCTAGTCATCATATACACCTGGGCAAAGTTTCATGAAAATCTCATCCATCTGTTACAAAGTTATGGTCTGGACAAGATTATGTAACCAGAGAGATGGAGAATGCCTTAACATAATAAGATGGGCATATAAAAAAAAATGCAAGGATGTCTCAACATGACTGCATACAATCTAGTCTCATTTATCCAGCATCTATTTATCTGACATCATATCTCTGTATGATGCCACAAGCAAGAATGATTTCTGATAATATCGGCAAAAGAATCTACATCAGCAATATTGTACTCAGCTGATAGTCCCTTCTTGTCAAATCTGGTAGCCCCTTCTTGTCAAATCTGGTAGCCCCTTCTTGTCAAATCTAATAGCCCCTTCTTGTCAAATCTGGTAGCCCCTTCTTGTCAAATCTAATAGCCCCTTCTTGACAAATGAAAACCTATATATTCAGTTTACTTAAAAACAAAATTGCATGTTTACTATAATCAGCTGTGTCCTCAGCATTAGCACATTTCAAATGATACACATTCAACAGATATGAATAACAACATTACACAAGCAATGGTCGGTGGAAAAGAACAATTACATTTTTTGTGAGCTGTAATCTTGGCTTTTCAAACACTGCAAAATTTATTGATATTAAGTAACATAAACATCATGTTATCACGGCAATGGCATAAAAGGGTGGCAATCGTGACATAACTTTAGACTCGAACTAACATCACAATTATCTGACAATCACATTTAAATGGCATTTTTAGTGGCAACAATTTGCATCAGAGGAAAAGATTAGGCTGTACACTACAATCTCTATACTGATCACAAGAAACAAATCTACCATAATGTACTCGCATATAAATCAAATCCAACTTCCACCAACATAGACCTGATCTGTCTTTGCATAATATGCCATCAGATTAGGGCCTCCTGTTTGTTCTACTGATCACTCCAAACAAACTGCACAGACCCAGATCTGCCGGTGCATTATGCAAGCAGATCTGAGTCTATGCAGTTTGCATTTGGGCTTGACATATAAGCGAGTATATACTGTACCCACCTTTTCTGAAATTTCTTTTAATGATGGATAGAGTATTTCCTTTGACAGTAGCGTCTTCATCATACCCTGCATCATGGGCATCAATTCTTCCTGACCCTCCCCAGCAGCCATCTTAGAGAAAGTCTTCAAGAGGTCCTCATCTGACAGTTTGTCCTGTGAAAATATGAATTATCATATATACTTGCTTATAAGTCAAGTCCAACTGCAAACTGCAGATCCAGATCTGCCAGCACATTATGCAATGGCAGATCTGGGTCTGTGCAGTTTGTTAGGAGTAATCAGTATAACAAACACAGACCCTAATCTGCAGGTGCAACATGCTTTGGCAGATTAGGATCTTTGTTGTTTGCAGCTTTATGACTTATAAGCGAGTACATACAGGAGATAAATGCAGTGTTGGATACACATTTCCAACTGAGTTATCTTTTACAGTAAGAGTAACATCCCCTTTCCAGTGAAACAAAAACATGGAGGCAGTAAACAGAATCAATGGGCCTCAGTCCTTTTGGTCTGTACATAGGGAAGGACGTATGGTATGATTCTAAATGTAGGATGAATCAATTAGTATTGAGTTAAATATTAAATTTTTCTGTCATCTGAAGTCAAATTCAGACTGCATTATCTACGCTGGATCCTACAATGGGGAGATTCATATCACAAAAATCACAAATAATTTATCAATGGTAAATTCACTCCGACAAATCTCACAAACCACTTCCATTTCTTGAATTTGATAACAAATAATCACTGCTAAATTCATTTCTGCAATCAGCCAAGAAACAAATTTTGTCTTCTGGAATGAACAACACCTGCTATAATGGGCACTAATTAATTCATAAGCTGTGCTCAACTCATGATATTATCAGTAATGTACTCCATGTAAAGTTCCAAAAGTCACTCACAAGAGATTGGTCTCGTCTTACCAAACAAAAATAATTAACAAATTCTGATCAGGTTTTTGTGCATTTTTCCAAATGGAAAAATTCTATTATAGAAACTTCAATTTTATCCTGAATGATCCATCAAGTGACCATAAACATTAATTAACTTTTGTATGTAAGGTACTGGAAATCTGTGGTTGCATGCTTGCTTTGCGCCTCTGTGTTCCCAAGTTTGTTCCTGTGCTCAGGCAAGTGTAAGGGTAGGTGCTCACCCGCATGAGGCTGGTGGTATTCTCTGGCATCTCCTATTTCCTCCACTATGAAAGACCACATAAAACCAACACCCGAGCCTACAAGAGCATGTCTGCAATGTACAGCTGATGTAAAGTAAATCATTGAAACTAAACACCTGTGACTGAGTTTGCATTTCATTCAAATGATTTTTGTTCCAATGATTATGGTATATAGCTAGGGGAAAAAAATCATTTACATTTACTCCCATGCAAATGCGAAACCTGTGAGTCTTTGACTGATGCTTCTATTAAAGAAATGAGAAAATATTCCAACTAATTCATTGCTTTAAGATCCAGCATACATGCAGACTGAATTTCCTTCAGATGACTGATTCTCCTCTTATATGGCCCCCTTCACCAGTGGCCACTTCTTCTACACATCCAGTTTTCTTATCACTGACAAGATTGTGTAAACGTGCGCTTCATGGGCTGCCACCCATCTGATGCAGCATGCAGCTAGCACTTCAGACTAGAAATGGCAAATTTACTCCCCACAAATGGCCACATTTTCTCCAACATGTGTCCAAAACCAATATTTAATACATACAGTAAAGGAAGTAATCGAATAATCTCTACTGCTGTCTTTCTCCCTGATATCATGTTGTCATTATTGAAAGAAGAGTTGGATAAAGTACGTTATATAAATACATACCACTATGATTAACATTATAATACATACCACTATGATTGGGGGCCCCGAATGGCCGAGTGGTCTAAAGCGATCTCCGTTACGGATCACTGCCATCTCACCTCTGTCTGCGTGGGTTCGAGTCTAGGATTCGGCAAATGTGGATATGTGAGAAAGCTTGCCAGTAGCTTCTCATGGGTCGGTGGTTCTTTCCGGGGATTTCCCGGTTTCTTCCTCCACCATTAATACTGGCCGCCATGTATAGCTTATCGTGTGCTGAAAAATGGCGTTAAGCCCCACAACAACAACAACAACAACTACCACTATGATTAACATTATATCATTAGCTACAAATGCTAGCAATTGCAAGAAATGGGCTCAACAATGATGTGGTAGAGTTTTGGGCTTCACAAACTGTTTAGTTCTTCTCCTTGATGATTATGACTAGAGGCAATTGTCAATATCATAACATGGTCAACATAGTTTAATTAGCTTTTATGGATTCGCAAAAGAAGAAAAATAAACCTTGAACAAAACAGGGTACCTGGTGAAGACAGAAAAATCATGTGAAATCTTACTGTGCTTCAAGTCCTACTTGGTCAACAGGACACAAATTGTGTCCGCAAATGGAATACACTCCAGGCCAGTTGATCTATGCTGTGGTGTTCCATAGGGGTCTGTTCTTGGACTTGTTCTCTTCATTCTATACACTCAGCTGCTCTCAAGTGTAATAGATCATCATCCAGTGTCTCACCAATTGTACGCTGATGACACCCAAATATACATATCTAACCACCCAACCTTAGTTGATGCTACCATCCAAGGTGTAGAGGGGTGCATTTCTGATGTGAAATCATGGATGACATGTAACAAGCTGCAGATGAATGATGATAAAACTGAAGCCATTCTGATTACAACACAAAGACTTTCTCATTCACATCCTTTACCTGAAACAATAAATATCAGCAACACCAACATTAAATTCACACAATCAGTACAAAACCTGGGCATTACTCTCAACAGTACTCTCACATTGCACCAACATATCATGAACATATGCAAGGCTGCATATCTTCAGCTGAGACGCATCAGCTCCATTCGCAAATATCTTTCAGTTGACGCCACTAAAACACTCGTGTGTTATTTAGTACTTTCAAGACTGGACTATTGTAACTCAATTCTGTCTGGTTCGTCTGGTTCATCTCAATATCTACTCCAAAAACTTCAAAACACAGCTGCTCGGATCATCTTTAGAGTACCACGATCAGCGCACACCTCCCCCTGCTCTCTACCCTACACTGGCTATCCATTCGATCCAGAATCAAACACAAAATTTGTTCTCTGTGCTATGTTTCAGTGACAGGCTCCAGTCCAACATACCTATCCGACCTCACCCATGTGTACACACCAGCAAGTTACTTACGCCTCTCTTCTGACAATCGTACACTCATTATTCCCACTATGAAAACAAAGTCATATGAACAACGTTCTTTTGCATACTAGGGCCCAGCAACATGGAACGAATTGCCCACTGAATTTAGATACAAAGACACTGTGATCTTATTCAAGAGTGCTCTCAAAACTCATCTATTTCGACTGCAAGAACAAACTTAAAGACCTAATAATGTTTCCTACCTTAAATATTTTTAGCATGTTTTATGTTTTCTAATATGATGATGTTTGTTTTTATGTAATCATATCATTATATATGTTTTTTTATGTTTTAGGTGTTTTCTAACATTGTAAAGTGCTTAGAGCTTCTAAAGATTAGGCGCTATTCAAAGTCATCATTATTATTATTGTTGTTATTATTAAATCATCACAAAACTTTAACATGTCTTCACGTAAATGGAAAATTCATACTTTTGATGAAATGTAAAAGTTATGAGGCTTGACAACATTGGGCAGAGTTCAAGAGTTCTTGCCAAAAAAAGTTTGGTGTTGGAAAGACTCCAATAAACAATAACGTACAGATAACCACAATATTCTGCAGCAGTGGTAAAATGGAATAAATGGAAAGAGTGTAATTCTAAATGTTAAGTGAATTTTATTCCAAGATTTAAATGTTTTAGAATGGTTCTACAATGTGCATGCCAACAATACCTCAGTCACACTCTCACTTAAGAATCAAGAACTATTCATGTATGTTCACTTGAAATATGCCCATTCAAATAAGTCTATTCTTAAGACAAGACGAACCTGTCAGTAATTAATGCGACTTTTATATTCAATGCTTGGAAGTTCATGTAGCTTTCTTACTACATACATATACATATACTCTCACAAATACAGCCAGTCTCTGGAAAGGCCACCCATCTTATAAGGCCAATTTCCCTGTGCAGAAGGGTTGGTCGTATAAGAGGGGACCACTAAAGATGGCTGTGAACAACTGGATCATAAGATATCTCTCAAATGACATTATACCAAATCTTTTATTTCTTTATGTATAAAAGTGTCAAACACACATCTTAACGAAGAAAATTAAAAGATGATTATGTTTACTTTTTTTTTTTTAAATAGGCCAATTAAGACAGGTGTTGCAGACGAAGCTTGCTGCCTGAGGGCTATATCACAGTCATCGGGTTATATGGGGACTATGTGAATCTATTGCGACAAAAATTTTCTGTAAATTTCCAAAATTGGCTTTACATTAAAGATATTTTGTATTGCTACTTGCCATCAGTGCAGCAAATATACTAAATGGGAAAAAAAACTCTTCAAACTGGAGGATTGTACAAGGGTCTATATGTTTGCAAAAGACACTGCAATAATCAGTTCCTCAACCAAATGCTTAAGACTTTTAGAACAAAAATTTGTATCCATTAACCCTTAATTAATTAAGGAGAAAAATATACCAGTAGCAACAAGCAACTTTTATTATGATCCTCTAACACATATTTCAGGTCTGGAGCAAATAAAATGTTAAAAAAGGACAATTTTTTAATATTTTCTTAAATGGTTTAGATGGTTATTCACAAATTACTTACAAAATATCCCAAGAAAAACTTTTAGAGTTAAATTTATTTTTCCACATCACTTATGTACAACTGCAATTAAATTCCTAATGCTCCAAAACTGATATAAATGAGAACAAAATTACAATTTGTTGGCAACTTTAGATAATTCTTTGTTTTTTATACTGATGTTTCAACATGTTAAATGTCAGTATTTTACCAATTCCCTTTAACACCAGACACAAAGATGTGGGTGTTATACATAATTGTTCGAAACTCCTGACTTCTAGCATACACAGTCTGTATTGATAAATATAAATACAAACTCTCTCTCTCACACACACACACTGAAAAATGTACATGTGTGCTAATGCTCATCAATGAAAACTGTGTGTTACTCAGTCAGACTTGACAAGAAATGGCTGTCAAGTAAGTGTTACTTATTTATTATGTAGTAAATCAGAGCAATATCAATTGCACAAATGTACCTGTAATTTTTCTGTATTCTGTGCAAGACTAGATAGGGTGTGCTTCAGAGTATCTTCAAACTCTTGACCTGCTGCTTCACTGTCACCTAGTAAACAGAAATGAAATGTTAGCTTATGTTTTCTGATAGATCAAGAGATTTTCACTTGTCACCTAAGAATCACAAACAAAATGTGTGCCTATATTTTCTTACAGATCGAGAGATTTTCACCATTACCTAGGAAACATAAATGAAATGTGTGCTTATGTTTTATCATAGATTAAGAGATTTTCACTGTCACCAAGAAAACATAAATGAAATGAGTGCTTATGTTTTCATATATATCAAGGAATCATGCTACTGTAGACCCTGCCTCAGGGGCATCTGGGTGCATAACAATTGACTTCTCTGTTGCTAAACTTCTCAGTTTCTCAAAATAAGATTTTACATTATCTTGCTTTGATATTCAAAAATAATTTTAAACATAGAGATACTTAAATTTTAAAACTATAATTAATAATTTAAATATTGTTGATTCTTGAACAGAATTTTGATGTATTTCTACAATTTGAGGAAATCTCCAATTTCCATCAGCTTCTTTTCAGGAAAATTCAAAATACAACTGTGTTTCAATTGATTACTCATTTCTGCCTGCTCGATTTTCATTGCAAAATTGATTAATGCCAATCTGACAAATTTAGTAAGAATAAAAGGTTACCACATTTCTATGGGAAAATATAAACTTATTTAATCTGAGTGATACTAGATGACATTTTTGGAGCATATTGACACTTAGAAGAAAATAAAAATGATTTCATATTTTCTCATTCAAATGTAAAATCATATTACACACTCATTTTTTTAAATTTAACATTGACTCTAACATGAAAGTCTTTCATCTCTCTATGAAACATTCAGAAAAGATGAGACATATTGAAGATATCTACGTTTTATTCAGGAGATAATAGAAAACATTTCATGAGTGAAATATAAACACTGTATCACTGTACGAGTGACAATGCAAAACATTTCCACTTCATAAGTGAAATATTTCCTTATAACCATTCAAAAAATGAAAATATTCTTTTAATCATATATTTTTAAGGGCAAAACCCTATGATTTGCATGGATTTCCAATCTGTGTAAATGAGATTAATGGCTGCATTACTACAACAATAAAAAAAAGTTCCAAAATTTTACAATAATTTTACAATATTTTACAAATTTACATTGCAAATATGCTTCAAAATGTGTATTCGGTCAAATTAATGCATATTTTCATGCAAAAATAAAGAGATTTTACTTTGTTAACAAATTTCTTCCATGGATGAATAAAGTGAATATTGCAAACAACACTGCTGAGGTGGGGCTACTATTGCAACATGACAGAGCGCTGCAACAGGCTTCAGAACAACACATCATTAAACAACAGATTTTAATGACTGCAAGCTACTTGTAAGGATCTTGGCTGCTATTTGTGTTTATTTATGCATTCAGAAATGAAGTTTCGTGTGTTAGCAGGCTTGCGGTCTATTTCAGAAAATAGACATTCTACCATAATTTTGAAACTGACACTAAAACATGACTCATTTTCCATCATTTTCAGACAGGAGTATGACTGTGATGACAGTTAAAATTGCTTCTTAAACAATTTTTTTATGTAATCAAGAGTGTAATAGGTACATGTATGTGTGTGTGTGTGTGTGTGTGAGTGTGTGATTTAGATTTTTAACGTAACTTTAACAATTTTTCAGTCATATCGCTATGATGTCTGCAGTGTGACAGTTTACAGTGATGTCTAGCACTGAGGCATCATGCCGCAGACATGTAGCATGATGTTCCACCCAGTCACATTATCCTGACACCGGGCCGACCAGTCCTAACAGTAACCTCTTAATGCTGAGCGTCAAGCAAGGCAGCTGTTAGTACCATTTTTTAGAGGTCTTTGGTATGACTCGGCCGGGGTTCAAACCCGAGACCTCCCGCATCCAAGGCGGACGCTCTAACCACTAGGCCACCGGAGCGGTCAGGTACATGTATGATACTAAATGGGCAACACAGATTATTGAATAGCAACAGGTCATTTTAATTCAGCCACTGACAATTTGCATGATACATGTAGAAAACTAATTATAAAAAGCTGAAGCCTGCTTTTTCTTGTTGAAGTTTCCTTTTTATGCATTTCTGATGGTGTCTTTTCACTGATCATAAAAATGCATTCAAGCGGGTCAACAGTGTTGATATGTTTTAAGATCTAATCATTCTGATTGGGAGAGAGAGACAGAGATGAAGGGTAGGTAGGAGAGAAGAAAAGGGAAAAACAAATAGGCCTAAATATGAAAATATAGGTCGGAAGAACATACGTAAGGGCAGATATACTTCCTGAATGGAAAAAGAAAGTAGCTCCAAAAGAGATATCACCACTATTGCGATAAAAGTGACATCGCCACTCTAACCATATCATTTTTCTCCCCCAGATATATTTCAATACCTCATTATGAAATAATAATTAAAATACAGCAGATACCTTTATGAGGCCTATACATTTCACCATTGCTAAAGTACTTATGATGTCATTGCCAATACTTATAGGATAATTTAAAACTACATCACCGAAAACAGTCAACTGTACCTGAAGCAAACTAGTTTCTGTTAATTCTGGAGGAAGACACAACTGTATGCAAAAAAGCAACAAAAAAAACAAACAACTGAGCATTCATATCTTAGTAGCATTTTGTCCTTACGGCTCTATGTAGTATCCAGAAATGTTGCATAGTTCTGACAATGTTCAATTAATGAGAACAAAAATTTGTGTATAATAATCGTATATTTGGTTTGCTAACTTCAAACCTGCAACCTCCCGCATCTGGAGTGGACACTCTAACCACCAGGCCACCAGAGTGGTCAGCAGAAGGGTTCAAAGTCTTTCCTAAGTTCTCAGACAAATATTTGAAGATAACAAAGCATGTAAAGCTATTCTCCATACATATGGAGGGATAACAATATTTTAAAGGCCGTCTACAATGCATCCTGTTTCATACCATATTTTAAAATAAGAAGACCTGTTTTAAAAAGAAAAAGTTATTTTTTGCACATTCTGTCCATGCATTACTGAAACCAGCCTGCACCAGTTTACCCATGAGAGAAGTTATTCCACCAGTGCAATGAATGTTGCAAGGATATATCCTGAGTATCTGGATTAAGGTTTCAGTATTGTGGGTTTAATGCCATTTTTCAGCGTATCTGGTGGAGGAAAAATCCCAGGAAAAACCACTAACCCACTGGAAGCAACTGGCAAGCTTTCCCACATAACAACATTAACCAAGCCGAGATCTGAACCATAAATGTGAGGTGTAATTGATCCGTAAAGCAAGCACCTTAGACCATTAGGCCACTCAGAGGAAAACTGAATTAAGAATTGTTAAACAATGGCCAAAATGCATATACTACAAGCTGTATATTGACTACCCAAATGTTGTAATTTGGTGAAATTAAAACCAAAAGTGGAATGCTTTTCGAGGTGTTATAAGTAATAATTGGATGAAAGGTGGTCCATGATGGCTTGAGTCTTTGATTAAAAATCGCCCAACCTTTAGCGTAGGTAAGATAAAAAGAAGAAACTGACGAATAAAATGATTCTGACACGGTGTATTTTTATATTTTTAAGAGGAATGTGTAAATGCAGATTGAATCTTTTAAAATCAATTCATGTCAACAAAATGTCACTAGGTCCTGGTCAGTAAATAGTGACCATGTTATGCTGAATTTAATAAATTTGACATGAGATATAAATATCTTCTTTTGTTTTTCTCTTTATGTTCCATGTTTCGTAAAAATATCCTTACTAAAGGCTAATATTCATATCTAGCTGAATTTATCATACAGTCACTGAGTATGTGTTGTCGTCATGTATGATGAAATGTAAACTAGATGGTAATGGACAGGACCAGAAGTACTTTCAGGTTACTGGTCCTGTGGGCTTGCAGGATTGTTTGGCAAGTTTCACACACTGCCATACAGTGAGGCAAAGGTCTGGTGATTATTCCCCCATGGCAGAGGTATGTCAGTACAAGTGAATTCTCCAAGATTATCAGCACAATGTTTCATGGATATGTTTCAGCCAGGTGTGAAAGGCACTGAGAACAGCTTTCATTTCCAAGAGGTAGATATGAAAAGCCTTCTCTTGAATGATCCATATGCCATTAACCATCAGAGGTCCAGTAGTAAACTGGAATTGTGACAAGTCCACCCCGCACTGAGTAGGTCAAAGAGCTATAAGAAATTTCCTCACCTAAACAATGTCTTCTTTGACACTTACTCCAACACATGACCTAAAGTTTTGATGCATTTAGAAGTTAATAGTTTCATATCTTAATGGACAAAATGTTGAGATGGGAAAATGTCAGACATCTCTACATTAATAATATCCCCCATGAAGTGCAAATGATGGTTGTCAATGTCGTGAACCAAGCTCCAAATGGTTTTGTAGTGTGTTGTCCTGAAACACCATCTTCTCTGTGGAGGATGCCCTGAACTGGGATATGACCTGGCTTACTGAAGGTCCAATTTCAAAGTCTTCATTGATGCCTTCTCCAATGCATGAATGATTCTATCAATGTGTTCTGGTAGAACGACGGCAAGTTTATGTGTATTAAGAACTCCATACCTAGATGGACAATAATGCTGAGAATGGACATGGTCCAACTAATCTACACTGATTATCCAACACACAATGAGGAAAGTAAATATATATATATTTGAAATAAATGGCAACTGCATTAAATAGGAGCAGCAGCACCCAGGAAATGTCACAGGTGAAGATATATGTTGCCATTCGATGTCAAAGAGGATGAAAATGAATAGTACAATTACTTTAAAAAATATCAATAAATTCACCAAATGTTGTATGCACCAAATGAAACATTTTTACTTACTGTACCAATGACGAGGAGAAATGTATGATTAATGTATATAACTTAGTAGAAAAACTGATTTAAACTGGATATACAGGTAGACACACAGTGGGTAAAAAGAGAAGATAACCTGTAATAGTTGCTTCCCTTTGGCAATACAATACATTGATAGACAGATGATGGAGGGCTGGATTTGGAGGTAGCAAAGAAATTTATCTAGTTGTAATGTGATCAGGTAATATATTATATCTGCAGAAGAAAACCACTGTTGTTGAAAACTGGCACTGCAAATTCTCTGGCGAAAATCATCGTTCTCCTATACTGATAGGAGATTGCTCTAAAAGTTAAAGGGCAACCCTAGTGCCTCTTGCTTTCTCAACTTCTCAATTCACTTCCCTAACAGAAGTGAAAAGTGAATGTGAGGGAGCATAAAGAAACATAGCAATGATCATCAGTGGCTTCTGGCTCAACAAAATATCAGGTGTGTGAAGTCAAGTAGGGAGCAAGACAACACCAAGTTCCTGCCTAACTTTGATATGGTGTTTAAGGCTTGTTTGTGCACTTTATTAACATCTAGACAATGTATGTGTGAGGGAAAATATCTCTGAAGAACATTTTTTACCAGTGGGGTGAGAAAGTTGCAGATATCCAAACTGCAGATCAACAAGTTCACATATCAAAAGTTTAAAAACATATACAATTTTGTACAAATTGATATAATAACAAGAAAAATTTAATCAGGTCATCTACATATGTGTGCAAACATGACCACAAATTTCACTTGTCTATGTCAAGTAGGTTTTACTTAAGCATGATCAATAAGTCTATGTCTTGCAATGCTTAAAAAAAGTGTAAATCCCCCCCACAAAAAAAAAAAAAGCTGAAAAATTGCAAGGATAGTCTGAAAATCTAACTGCTCTGGTCCTTTGAGAAGGACCCAAAACAGCTGTATTTGCCAGACAAAAATATCTGCTCAAATGACTGTTTGCTAACTTGACATATCAGACACTGGACATAGGATGCCCACAATGATCATCACATGCAATTATTTGGTCATTATGATTCATAAATGGTCAATCAATCAACAGACAAAAGACATGTGAAAGTTCATCTACTGGACTTATTAAAGCCATATTATTCAACAATTACCACAGGGTGTGTGCTATCACATAGACTTTATATCCCACTCTCACACCATGTGCTCTCTCTCAAGTGTATTAGTCAAGACATTGGTTTTGGTATCCCTACATATATATGCAAACATACCTGCTAAATTTAAAATATCTGCGATTAGTAGTTTTTAGCAATTTTGCTAATGAACTCCTATGGTCAAACGGAAATAAGGCTGATGGGGAGGATGTGACCAAATAAATATGCCCCACTACATGCCATGGGATATAAAAAAATTAGTTAAGAAAATCAATTTTATTTTGAATTAGGTTATAAATGTTTCATGTCTTGATACTTTTGGCTTGAGTAAAGATTAAACAAATTTACATAACAGGGACTGGCCCAGTTGCCAAAAACAACTGTCTACCCTTATTATTGTGGCAGTTTGTTTTATTATTAAACTAAATGTGATACAAGAATTAAATGGAAAAGGAAATTCTAAACCAACCACAAGCACTGGCAGATTCTGCCAGTTTTTCTATCTGGTGCATCATTGCTGGGTCCTGGGACAGAAATGACTTCATGGCCTCTTCAAACTGTTTTGCCATTTCATCCGAGAATTCCTCTGTAAACGAATCCGATAAAGGATCTTCACTATTACTGCTAGCTGAAGCTGGGTCTCTCACCTGAAACGCAGTAACAAAAAAATGTAATTTATGAAAGAAATGTTTGTTTTTCTCAAACCTGTCATGTGACAACAATTAAAAAACTTTTTACCAGCTCAGTTTCACTCCTTGAGATGAAAATTTCTCACAGAATAAGATATTTGTTTTGACATGATTTTCATTCTTGGTGTTATTTTAAACCAAAAGTAAAGATCATACACTGTAACCATTTTATAACATGATGCATGTTTGGGTAAAACAGTTATGAATGTGTCCCTATTCCACAGTTAAGAATGTGTGCATATTCCACAGAGCCGACAAGTGAAACCAAAGGACAATTTGCTTGCATTTAACAATACTCACTGGTTCCAATTTTAATGGTATTAATTGGTGAGGTAGACCACAAATTTAAAGTCAAAGCAAAATATTACTCAAGACGACATTCACCCCACACACACACACGCACCCCTATCTACTTGTCATATGCAATGGAATGGCATCGCCTGTTTCTTTATTTTTGTTATTACCATGGCTATCTACAGTACTGTGAAATATACATTACGATATGTACATGAATGACAAGGAACACTGACACCAACTGATTACAATTTAACTAAAATGCAAAATTTCACTGAATATGAAAATTCAAGTAATATTGTAATGACTCAACCTGATGTATCTGTAGTAATACATGCCTATTTACTCACTGTGTCCTTCCTAATTTCCAAAAACACGTATTATTCCCGTTTATAAATATACTTTTGCACATACCAACTACGTGCTAAATAAACAAACAGCTGATTAATCCTGCTTTATCAAAACCCACGTCAATCAGGTCCCCCCGAAGTATTACTTGGTCATATCTCCTGATAAGCCACACTTTATGTGAATTGTCTTAACCAAGACCTCATCTAAATGTACATCTCCAATGTCCTCAAGTTCATTCAGCTGATCAATTCACCTGTACTGAACATCACCTATGAAATCACGATGCAAGTTCCACATTGTAGAAGTTGTTAACAGTTAAATCAAAGGACTGCAGCTTATCCATACATAAAGCTGGTGTACAGTCATTGGCTTTGTTCAAGTGCCTAATGCAAGCTTGTTGAACTTGATGCTTTGATAAGGGTCTTTAAAAAAAACAACTGAGAACCTAATTACTTAAGATTAAGATAGTAATACTAAATGTGTCAGCTCAGATATAAGTGGAAAAAAAGTAAGATTTTCTATAATATATCCACATTAATGCCAGATGTTAGCAATGAATAGCTTCGTTAATCAACTAAGTACTGCAGTACAGATTAAACCTGTTTCTTCGCAAATGTGTGGAAATAAATGTTAGAATAATCTTTAACAAATACATATACATCATTGGGGTGTGTGCAAATGATAGAACCACGCGATTAGGTATCCACAAATATCTACTTTTGACCCAAATCATGAAATTTGAAACCCATGAAAATAAAGTTTCACAGTAAACTGATACAAAAAATATAAACCAACCTGAGGAACGGAGACTTGAATAACATGTACATCCCAACATTAGATTATATCACCAGTGAGATGTGCAAGTGCGATGTCACCAAAAGACAGCCATACATTTAATTCAGTTTGTCTCAGATTACTATAATTAAGTTAACATGGCATGGCCCTGTGATACTTAAATTTTGGCCTTTATCTTTATTACGTGATTAAAAAACCTTTGAAAAAATTGGTATAACATCAAAGAAATTAAATCCAAGTTTTCAAGGCCAAATTTCCCTTGAAAGTTAGCAAATAGTGGTCTATATAGTGATATGAAACAACTGTACCTAAGAAAACTATCAACACTGGTTAGTTGGTAAATACACTCATTTCTTTATAAAACAACTCACTATCCCATTTATAACATGGGTACAGGCATGGACCCATTAACCTGATCAAATTTTCTTTAATCACTGCCAGTTAATTTATCTCACTTTGAGATCTTCACTCATAAGAACCAGTTATAATGTAATTTCACAACATTTCATACCCTATTTTGGTGTTTTAATGCACTATTATGATACAGTCTTGTTGGGACATTCCTCACTATAAAGTTCCCTCGCTTGTAATGTAGTCATATGTATGGCTGTTATGCACAACATTATAAAAGGGAAACATTCATTATAATTCTCTCTCACTTATAATGTGGATTACATTCACAGCTCCCATTTACAACATTATAAAGAGGAAACATCTCTTTCAACATAATTCTTGCTCACTTATAATGTTTAACACTTTCATTGCTCCAATGGCAGCATTATAAAGAAGGAACATCCCTCACTACAATTCTCGCTCACAAACAACATGGGTCCCTTTTAGGGTTCATATGAACAACATAAAAAAGATTGAGCACTGTATGCTTCAATATAAACCTGCTGGCTTCACAATTCTAATATTCCAACTGGCCCTGAGTGAGGTCATAAAATAATGAGATTACAATTCAAAACTTGAAACCCAAATTAAGGGACCAAACATTTCTATGCGAACTTTACAAGAGAAAAACAAAAGAATAAATTTATTAGATCCAATAATTTTACTAGCTATATGCAGGAGAACAAGAGAGCCAAAATTTGAGTCGATGTACAATCTCAAAAGTACCATAAAATCCAAACAACCAATTTCTTTTCACAATACTTTACAATTCCAGCAATTAGCTCAACTTAATGTTGCCCGTGAAATGAAGTTTTCAAAAATATCAATCACTAAACATAGAAGTTGCAACTGACTCAAATGAGTTTCTTTCTAGCGGTACTGTAACTCTGAAATTATTACTGCACATCACAAAAATTTTAGCAAGCACAAAATAATTCTGAATATTACCAGGACATTTTATTTGTGGGATTTTTTAAATGTCCACATTACAATATGAACAACCTGTTTTTACACAAAATTCAATACTTGCAACAACTTTTCACATGAAAATATTAAGATTTGCATACACCCGATTGGAATTTTTCCAAGTTCTATATAAAAAGAGAACAGTAAACAAAGTGACCATGGTTTCCATTATACGGTTCTTTTTTCTGTCCCCCCCCCAAACAGATTTCAAGAAATGTGCCTGCTCCACTATTTAATGATCCAAAAGCCTGAAGTAATAACGCAAGAATAGTTGGTCACTGTGACCTTCTTATTTATGTAAGTGACTATTACTCCTCAAAAAGAATGCACCTAACAGGAAGTCTATAAACTGTATGTACAACTGAATTTAACTTAGAGACATGGAGCTACATGCAAAAACATTACACAAAAGCATGAAAGTAGGTTGCTATGATTTTTCTAGCTTGCAGTAAGCAGAGCCCAAGATCAATGTACTCAAATTTGATGTCTGTACATGCACAATTTTCAGAGATATGCAGGGTCCATACTAGAATTCAAAAGTTCCCCACTCCATCTGAGCAGAAAAAGAGGGAAATTTCAAAATAACAAAATGATATGCACTTTTTGTCCTGATGTCAAATATGTTTGCTACATTTCATAGCAATCCATCAAAAGCTGTGGGACAAGATACACATACAAGAACATTATACTCCACTTACAACTTTTAACACCCTGAGATGAGATGGCTCAGTGGTAAATGTGAAGAACATGTAGCAAGAAGGATGCTGGTTTGAATTCTACTGTTATTTAGCTACTGTGATGTATACCTGAGCAAGGGACATTACTCCAATTGCCTCAGCATTAAATGACCTTCATGAGTTGCAAGGTTCAGTCTAGGAGTCTGCCTGATGAGACACAGATCCATCAAGATTTTCAAAAGCAGCCACCAAGAACTCTGCTAATTTTTCTCCACAACCTAGCTAGTGGTTACATGAAGATTAGATCAGAAATATACCCCAAATTTATGCTTGCAACCATGTTCCTACAATCGTAATTATTCCTCTAATAGCAGAATACAGTATTATTATATTCCCTGTTCTACTGATTACTGTAAACAAACCACACAGACCCAGACCTGACAGTACATTATATGATGGCAAATTTGGTTTGCACAGTTAGCAGTTGCCCTTGACCATTAAGTGAGTATATACTGTAATATAAATAACTGCCAATAAAAATCTGTAAAAACTCATCAGTGCATGGTGACAAGTTTGCAGATATTCACCTGATGTCATTAATGCCTGCCAAGTTTCAACACATCCCAATGAAATAAGGGGAGTAACTACTACACCCAAGAATTTCATATTGTACAGAATGAACAGGACAGATGGACAAGTCAAGTACTATTGGTCCCTGCCTAATTCATGATGTGCATAAAATAATTATGGTATTTATGGACTGTTTGGGCACTAAAATTAAAAGATTAGAAAAATTGCATAAAATAAACACTTTTCTAAGGTACCTGAGCACTTCCATCACCCATGCCTGCTGCAGAAGCACCTGACACTGGCTCCTCTTCTGCATGAAAATCAGCTAAAGCACCTAAAATTATGAATGGATAAATTATAAAAAGTTGTAGCATTCATTCAACCCTTAAATGCAAATCCTAAAAACTGCAAGCAGAACATTATAGCTACATGTAATTTAGCAAGGAAACTGATAACTAAAGTGCTCTTCCTTTGAAGTATTAAAATATCATGTTACAAAATAGATAATAAAACCAATGTTTAATAAGAAAGATTACCTGATAGCCATCAAACCTCAACAATTCTACAAAATGATCATCCATAATACACCACACAACCAGAGTATAAATCTGATGAACAAGTAAAAATACCATGCGTTACTAAATTATTACCCATCATCCTAAGTCTATGGCAATAATCTGCTGTGCTCCTTTATTACCTTTGACTGCTTGTACCTGTATGGAGATTACCTCACTTTTTATGAATATGCATAAACTTGCTTAACCAAACACTGAGCAATCTATTTAAATGAGCCAATAAATGTTTCTCTTCCACTGACATGTAGGGGGGCCCCGAGTGGCCTAAAGTGCTCACCATTACAGATCACTGCCATCTCACCTCTGTCTGCGTGGGTTCGAGTCTTGGGTTCGGCCAATGTGAGTATGTGAGAAAGCTTTCCAGTAGCTTCTCGTGGGTCGGTGGTTCTTTCTGGGGTTTTCCCTGGGTTCTTCCTCCACCATTTATACTGGCTGCCATGTATAGCCTATCTTGTGCTGAAAAAATGGTGTTAAACCCTACAACAACAACAACCAAAATGTAGAAGACTGTTACACTGTGTTGTTGATGGCATATTTTATGCATTCTCATGAAACACAAGCAAATCTCAGCACAATTAGCTTGCAGCGATGGTTACTACCTTAATATGTGATATTGGAAACTCTGAACAAAAATGTTTTATTTCACAATGTACAAGCCTTATACAAATCCTTCTCTTACTAAGGTGCAATGGAAGAAATTTGATAGTTTTCACATCCACATTCAACAATACCACAGTAACAAGAAATAATTCAAGTAATGAGAATGCTAATGGATTAGAGATTCAAGTGATACTAGATTACATAGGAATAACACATCTCAAATCATATTGTTATCTGGGGTCATTTTACTTTACAATATTTTTCTATATCTTCTTCGCTTTATGTGTAACCAGGTTATTTATATTAACATCTGAACATTACTGAAGGAAATATTTTGGTGACTTCCTTTCTTCTACTACTGTTACCTAAATGTTTCCTCCCTAAACAAATAATGACCGGAAAGATAAGTGAATGTATATTTTAATTTTAATAAAAGGTTGTTACTGTAGTTAGCAATACAAACTATATATCTGTTAAGAAAAACAGGTCTTACTCCTAATGCCATCTATCAAGCTTACAATATTTTAAGATCAAACTGTTTCATAAACTTTTGGATTTTCTTTCCAGAAATATTACAAAAGATTCATAAATTTCAACATCCTGATACATCCTTAAAATCACTTAATTATGTATGCCAATTTCATTCAAATCTGTAAAGCTATAACAAAAGAGAATGCATTCTGCCAAAAGTTTTATCATAAAGACCTTTATGACATGTGAATCAACTTTAATTAGCATCTCCATAACTTTATATTTTGCAAACAAAAACAGTATCAGTTGGCACCTGTTGTTAGTGATTGCATAATATTACATAATGTAGAGCCACTTGTAAAAACTAGTCCCACAAAATGAACTGAAGTATTGGAAATATATAGTAGTCTTAACTGAAATGACGCCCCCCCCAATAAAAAAGTTTCTTTGATTTTGCCAAAAGAAAAAAATTTCCTTTCATCGAGTTACAAGATAAATCTGTAATATTTTTCTTGACTTTTTATGGGTTAAAACAAGACCAGCCTGCCAACATATAATTTAGCAGTTTACTGATCACTAAAACTCAATGACATGTTAATAAGTCACTAACAAGCCAACCATTGATAGTAACTATTATTTTCAAACAAACAAATATTTTATTTAAAAAAGATTAGATTGGTTACTAAACTTTTTTCAGGCATCAACTGTTCTTAGATTTGCAATAAATTTCATCTAATCAACTCATGAATCTACGGATCTAGGAATAGGATCTGATTGTCTTCATACATAAAATGTGTTCATTGAGTCTTTAAAAATGAACAGTGTCAAGTCTTTAAATACAACTGTGTTCACAAAGTCTTTAAATTCAAAAGACAGTGTTCAATGCATCTATAAATCCAATAGACAGTGTTCAATTAATCTTTAAATTCAATAGACTGTTTAAGGAGTCTTTAAATTCATTTTTACAGTGTTCAGTCTTTAAATTCAATAGACAGTGTTCACAGTCTATAAATTCAATAGTGTTCACCGAGTCTTTAAATTCAATAGACAGTGTTCACTGAGTCTTTTAATTCAATAGACAGTGTTCACCGAATCTTTTAATTCAATAGACAGGTGATAAATGAGTTTTTAAATTCAATAGACAGTGTTCAGAGTTTTTTAATTCAATAGCCAGGTGATAAATGAGTCTTAAAATTCAATAGTGTTCACAGAGTCTTTAAATTCAATAGACAGTGTTAACTGATGCTTTAAATTCAACCTCCAAGTGTTCATTGAATCTTGAAATTCAATGGACAGTGTTCACTGAGTCTTTAAATTCAATCAACAGGTGTTCATTGAATCTTTAATTTGACTGTTCATGGAGTCTTTAGTTCAATGAATAGTGTTCATGAAGTCTTTAAATTCAATTGACTGGTGTTCATTGAATCTTTAATTCAACGGACAGTGTTCATGAAGTCTTTAAATTCAATCAACAGATATTCATTGAACTGTTATTTCGACAGTGTTCATGGAGTCTTTAAATTCAACTGACAGGTGTTCATTGAAACTTTAATTCAATGGACAGTGTTCATGGAGTCTTTAAATTCATTTGAAAGGTGTTCATTGAATCTTTATTTCAACAGAGTGTTCATGGAGTCTTTGAATTCAATCAACAGTGTTCATTGCCACGATAAAATCCATGAAAACTGGCATCCTCCAAAAAGTAATGAATTCATAGTACCTGTCGTTGTTGGGCACAGAAAGTTGTAAATCATTAACATCAGAATGGAATTTCAAGTCTGTTCAGGAATATAGTTCTGGAAAATGCTCACCAAACTCAACACAACTGAGCACCAATGAATATGTGAACTAAATGTATACTGACTGCAGAATTATTTATGGTGAATTTTTCATTCCTCTTTGACACAATAATCTAAAATCAATGCAACTCTTCTCAGATATGCACCATGTAAATGAACACTTAGCCGTGAGTACTGTAAATAACAGATATTTGAATGAAAATTTGCCCAAATATATATGTAACGACTAGACAGTATCGTATACCATAGCCATAGCCTCTCCCTCAAAGTCAAGATCACAGCAAGAGGAAATGTAATTCTGTGGCTTGTATCCTAGTCCAGATTATAACTTCCAAGGCAATAAAGATATTTTAATGAACTTTGCCCAATTATCCACAGATGTGGTATTGACAACACCCATGTACCCCTCCAAGATCAAGGTCACAGCAAGGAAAAATATGGATATGAAACTTTGGCCAATTACATATCTGATATAGACTATGTCCCATAACACAGTCATCCCCTGTGTTCAAGGTCAAGGTCACAGCAAGGGTAAATATAAATCTGTGATCTCTAGAGTGTGTGTGTGTGAATAACATCTAAACTAAAGAAGATATTTTGACAAAACTTTATCTTATTATACAAGCAGTGAAACTGTGGAGTGGAGTGTAATGTTGGAGCACTTAGCTGATTCATTGTTTCTTAGGCCTAAAAAACATACATATTTCCAGTTTCATGCTAGAAATAACTGAATTAGTAGTGTGATAAAGAACGACTGATGCATGACCTGATTTTACTCCTTTGATAAAAGACTGTGCATTATTCAAAATACACTTCCTGTATCATTATTTAATAGGATGCATTTGTCTGATGAAACTATGGTTACAAATACACTTCCTTTATCATAACTTGATTATTATGCATTTGTCTGATTGTAAACTAAACACAATTAGCAAACAGCATGCAATGGTGGCATTTACTTTACTGAATGTCTTGTAGGTGCTAAAGAATACTTGGAGAAAGAATAAACACAACAATATGCATGGTATCTAATAGTTACTTATGCACAACATTCAGAAAATCTGAACTTTGTTATTAGTTTTTTTTCTTAAAAATTCTGTTGTATAGTCAGAAAATGTTTCAAGTCTGCATCTGTTAAACATAGGATTCATATATTTACACGTAGATTAATGTCATCAATTAAATTTGTAGTGGCTCAAGCACAATTTGGTTTATTATTGTTTATTTTTATACACTGCCAAATATTCCAAATATAAACCTGGGTGTGTGTGGGTGTGTGTGTGTGTGTGTGTGTCTCTGTGTGTGTAATTTGGATTTTTAACATAGCTTAACAACTTTTCAGTCATATCGCTATGATGTCTGCAGAGTGGCAGCTTATAGTGTTGTCTAGTACTGGTGCATCATGCCACTGACATGTAGCATGATGTCCCACACAGTCACATTATCCTGACACCAGGGTGACCAGTCCTAACACTAACCTCTTAACGCTGAGCGCCAAGCATGGCAGCTGCTAGTACCATTTTTATAAGTCTCTGGTATGACTTGGCCGGGGTTCAAACCTGCAACCTCCTGCATCTGAGGCAGACACTCTAACTACTGGGTCACCAGAGCAGTAAATATAAGCCTAAAATAATGTGCAACTAATTAGATTAAATATATGACATGTCATAAAACGAGCATATTCATTTGATAGCATTGATAAAAGCAACAAATAATTCAGGCATTTTAATATTGCAGTACAATTTTAAGGTGTTTAGTGGCTTTTAAGTTTGGTTAGGCAAAGAGGTTATTGACTGCATCTGATACACACAAACAAAACCTACATAGTTTTGGTAGGACTACAGCATCTTTTATAAGGCACAATACTGCAAAATCATTCCCAACACTGCACATTTCATGCCAATTAATATAAAAGCTTTATATAAAATAAAATATGTAACAATAAAATGCAGATACTCAATAGTTTTTCTATTTTATTTTATATATTTTCTTAAGCTTTAAATTTTAGAATCAGTTTAATCTGTTGTTATTTGCTAACTACAACCTGTACTGAAATTCACGAATTGTGTATCCTAAAATAAATTTCAATTTTAAATATTTTTAAGGGGGATAACTCTACACACCCCATAACCCATGATACTCAACAAACCTGATCTGCTCTTTTGACCTCCATAGTGGTAACAAGGTTAGCCTTGTTGCAAGATTATTCCATTAGTATAAGTGGGTCTCACTTATTACCAAAGCCAGCCAAGATCTTGATGATATAAGCCCATATTTCAAATTTCCCCTGCCCATATGATCCTAGGTGCATCACTGGCATTGAATCTTTAATTTCTTTGATATTGTATGCAAACTATCATACAATCCGCTTTTAATTAAAGCAAGCAAAACAGAAAGAGCCGAGTTTTCATTTCCTTGAATTCCTCCATGCAGGAAACAATTAAGGGTAAGTTCCATTCAAGGTCTTCAACAAGTGAAACATTCCAGACAGCATTCAAGTATCAATAAGCTGTTCTGGACTTGTTCTTGCAGTTCTCAATAACAATGTGGCACAGAGGGAACAGTTGTTGTTGTTGTTGTTGTTGTAAGGTTTAACGCCATTTTTCAGCACAAGATAGGCTATACATGGCAGTAAGTTTTAATGGTGAAGGAAGAACCAGGGAAAACCCCAGAAAAAACCACTGACCCACAAGAAGCTACTGGCAAGCTTTCTCACATACCACACTGGCTGAACCCAACACTCAAACCCCAGCAGACAGAGGTGAGATAGCAGTGATAAGTAATGGTGAGCGCTTTAGACCACTCAGCCACTCAGGTCCCCACTAGAGGGAACATTGATTTAGATCAAAACAATGTGACAGACAGTGAACATATTTCAAAAGCTGTCACAGCTGAAAAAATTCTGAAATTATGAAGGCTTCAGGCAACATAAGGTTCTCAACAAATACATGTTCTCCAATTTTGTTGCTCTGAATTTAAATGTGACCCATTTCAGCCTAACTTACCCTTGATTCAATTCCAGCACAATTGCCTACTGAGAACACTCTGACCATAACAAATTTACTTCATGTGACAATGATTAATATTTGCTAGACCAGTGATTACACCTGATCAGACAATAATATAACACCTATGTGAAATCAAAATGAACTTGGCTGTGCTAACAGGTTAAAGATGCATTGCTTAGGTGTGCAAAACTTAATCAAGATCAGACTGTTTCAGATTATATTTGAAGCATATAATAGTCAGAGGAACAGGGGATCAATTATGACTTGGATGAATTAATGTTTGATAAAATATCTGTTTGATTGCCCATCAAATTATGATTAGACACAAAAATGGAAAATGTGCTGGCTCATGAAACCAGTTGTCAAATGTAAATGAACAAACTTGTATTGTGTTTAATTGGTGATTAATTTGCTTTAATCTATGAAATATTTAAAAATGCAGTTGTTTTAATTAAAGTATCATTCAGTAAAAATTTAATGGACATTGCATTCAGTAATTTATTATTTGAGGCTGAATAAAAAGATGGAACAATTGTTTATATTTGAATAATTTGGGAACTGTTAAATCCCAATGCATACTCCTTATTTTGTCTCAGTCTCAGAAACAACCTGCTAGTGATGATCATTCCAGTCCTTTGACCCTGCCCCCAGAAACATAAAGTTAGTAACAATTCTTAGGAGGAGAGTGACGTTATATAACTTTCATAGTGGTATGGGTATATTTTTTTATTTTAATTGATCTGAGGAGTTAAATATTGAACATGTTGTGAAGTTAAAAATATAATAAAGCAGAAAATATTTTTGGGTGTTTAGCAAATCAACTATACACAGCCATAAATTATTACAAAGAGAAACACTTATACAAAAATCAGTTTTGGCTAAGTCTGTCTCAATGTTTGTTTGTCTGTTTCTTACAAAATACTCAATTTGATTTTAATGCAATTGACAAAATACTGCATAATTTCTTCAAATTTCTTCAATGGGACTAGAAATATTAAATACTAGTTTTCTCCACAAATAATGAACAATCCAGCTATATGCTCAAGACTTAAAAACTCATGACTAACAAGATTCACTTTGGACTCTTGAGATTTTCATTTTGACTCTTGAGATTATGGGAACAAGGGTCAAGTGACTTCTGTTTATAAATCTGTTGAGAATCCTGATCATATCTAATTCTTGTATAAGACATGATTTATTTTATAACTCGTATGATTTAAAACAATTCAACATAAGCCTTAAAAAGCTTTTAAACAACAATACATACAATAAAACAAACATTAAATCAAACTTATAAACACACAATGAGGCAAATCACATAGTACATAATTTAAATATAAGCAAACAAATCATTTTAAAAAACTAAAACACAAGTTAGGACCTGCAAGACAGCAAAAATGTAAAGTCTAGGTAACCTAAATTCAAAGTTAAATTTTAAATTAAATTAAATTAACACAGAAATACGTTTAGGACTAAAACCATACCCAGATGCAAACTAGGCCTTACTTTAAAAAAAAAAATATGAAGGTAACAGAAGGACACCCAATGGAACATAAAATAGTAAAACAAATGTTAAAACTGATATTAGTTGTCATTCTTATGGCAGAAGAGGGGGGGGGAGGGGATTATTTGCAGATATTATATTTATAATATTTACCATTCCAAGATAATGTGAATGATCAAAATGATTTAAAAAGTGATTTGGTAGCTGCGCATCTAATAGACCTTTTGACATGTGTTGAGGTTTTCATTCTTGGGACATTTAAACTATCTGAATACCTAAAATTGTATTTATTGTGTTTAAAAAAACAAAATCATCCAAATTTTGGGAAGTACACTTATTGAAAGTTTCAAATATCTCTTGAACCATTGACCTAAGCCTGTGATTCTTCTGGGTTGGCAATTTAATGTAAGACTTCAGGGTAACTGCTACCGTAATCGCGATATACGTATCTCAGAGCACGCTCTTGCGTGTTTTCAACTGGATCGTGTTCTTCTCACTGCAAAACTATGAAGAACCAAGCTAAAGGACATAAGTTGATATTGGAAAAGATAAAGGTATGGAAGATTGTCTGACTTTTGTGTCTTGTTGACCTTTGACAGGGGGCTCGTATCGTTACTTACAACTGACCTACAAATTATATATAGTACATATATTATTTATAGGTAAATTACAATATTTGCAACGATTCAAGCCACAGTGTCTCTACATCATGCACAATTCAATGTTAACTTAAGATATACGGACTATCAAGTAACTGATTCAGCTCATCGTCGACTTCTTCGTCCTTGCCAGTAACTGAGTCGTCTTTTTGCTCATCTGCATCTGGCTTGCTAACAGTCGTTTTCTTCAAGTCTTCTACCTCCTCCACAGCTTCGGCCATGCTTATTTCACTATCAACAATCCTAAGATCGGTGAAAATTGAATTACGTTAAAGGATGAAAGCAAAGATGAACCAAATATGTCATGCGCTAGCTCACGCCTTTTGCAGAGTACAACTACGTATTTAAGCAAATCAAGGAACCAGACTAGCGTTATCGATATAAGCGTAAATAGGGGCCCAAAGTGCAAAGTTTTATTCGATTCAATTATTTTTATTTGATCTATGTTCATTTATTAGACCGTTCATTCTAATACGAAATAGGTAAACCCTAGGGTAAGCAAGCGAAGCTGTTATACATGTAACCTTGTTCCAGGCATCCATGTAGCTACTGCACATATGTAAGCCCGGCCCCAAAAAGTTTCGGATTCATTTTTGTTAAGGTTATACTATGTCACTGAAATAATGATGGTTTTATTTAAATATACGGTGTTACTTTTATACTGCTGTAATCGTTATTAATGATGTGTGGGAATAACTCTCAGTAATTGTAAAAAGTCATAGTTATGGATAATCGGTCACAAGGGACGCCTTCTCTACTGACTGAATATGACTTTAGTGTAATTGGCCACGTGAAACACAGTTATTATACATGTATGACCAATTATTGTGTTTACTGCCAAGTAAAATATGCAACAAAAGTTTTTCAACATTATTGGATTTAATATAGAGAATGTTTTCACGAATAACAATAACAGACGCACAATATTTTGATGAAATAAAAACAAATTGAAAGCTACTCTAAATTAAATAGATTCACCAGGCAAACATGATGAAGCATAAGTGCAATAAAACAGGTGATATTTAAAAGAATACCTGTCTGGTCCAACGTGATAAAAACGTATACCAGTCAAAGTACTTGCCATGTATACACTATTCAGAAAGGTAATACAACTACTGAAACAATGAACAAGCTAGCAATAAATTGGTAAACTTTTGTTTATTCCAAAATTAATCGTGGAAATCTCGTATGTAATTAAATATGAGTAGATGTTGAAAATTACCGCCGGTTATAGAACCTACATGTTCCCATACATGGCTACTGTCTTCTTAAGATTGCTTGATGGCAGGTCCCCAGCGTTGTATTAGTGTTATATTCTATTCAGCCCATTCATATTTCTTATGCCCATTCATATATCTTACGAGCTATGATAATATTCTCGTACAGACTCAGCTTTGCAAACCCCACATTTATGAATGCAAAATGGATCTTTTATGAGATTCAGACACCAGCAGATTTCACATTAATTTGTAGACTGAAACTGTTTCAAACTATAAATTAATGACATTTCATCATATGTTATTAAAATACCCTGTTGTGAACATGGGGCATATGAAATAGTTGCTGTTCTTTTAATTAATACCAAAATGTTAGAATAAACAGAATTTAACTTGATAATAGAAAATGCGTAATGTTTGTATTAAATTGCTGCGATGTTTAGAATCACACTTGGACTGTGTCTTCATCATTCTTTGTTCAGTAATTATTATGCGGTACATCATTTTATGGCTGACAGTTATTTGGCTTAATATTACTAATTACAACACATTGTACTTTTTAATTGATGCCTATTCGTGCATGCTGGTATTTCTAAACAGAGTCTGTGTGTGTGTGTGAGTTTTAGATTTTTAACGTAGCTTTAACAATTTTTCAGTCATATCTCTACGATGTCTGCAGTGTGACAGTTTATGGTGATGTCTAGCACTGGGGCATCATGCCGCAGACATGTGGCATGATGTCCCACCCAGTCACATTATCCTAACACCAGGCCGACCAGTCCTAACACTAACCTCTTAATGCTGAGCGCCAAGCGAGGCAGCTGTTAGTACCTTTTTTTTAAAGTCTTTGGTATGACCCGGCCGGGGTTCGAACCCGCGACCTCCCGCATCCGAGGCGGACGCTCTAACCACTAGGCCACCGGAGCGGTTAAGAGTCTTACAATGAAGTCGGTTATTATTTCTGTCAAGTTTAATACATGCCTAGTTGTATAGCTATATTTCAAATTAGCAGATTTTTATTACATGTATGTATTTATGAGTGGAATTTTGGGACGTTTGGATTTCTGCCAATATTCAAGAGTATATACTTTCTTCTTAGACCAGCACAAATAGATGTCACAATAAAGTGATACGCGTTTTACATATCAGTCATACTCTGTCTTCATAGAGAATATCTTACTACCTTCCTGTATTTTCTCTGACTGATATATTTCCTGCTCTTAACCAGCTTATTAGGTTACTACACCGCTCATCTGGGTCATCTACATATTTAGTCGTGTGAAGTAAACATTAATAAGTTTATAAAAACGTATTCTATCCATTCCATTGATCTAATCATTCCATTTTGGCATGGAAATATCTTTACATATCTTAACATTGCTATAAACTGTCATTCATTAGTGACACTCTGTCTTAGGCAAACATGACCAAATCCATATTTTAATAATGGTTTGTTTTAAGGGGGTTGGCGGGGTTGGGTTATATCATTTGCCCAACAAATACAATTTTCACCCCATTACAATTGAATCCCTGTTTGTGAGTTCTGTCTTGATTTAAAATTGTAAGTGGGGGTATTTGAAGACTTAAACAGAGGAAATGATAATTGGTTCTTCTGAATATTTACCTGAACAAGAGACAAAATACATATACGTTTCTTTTTCTGCTTATCTACAGGAGTAGCCCTTGTTGAACACTAGCTTACCTTTTACCTGATCGTTGCAATCAATTATCATGTGTACTTCTTAAATCAAACCATACACAATAGTGATTGGCATAAAAATTGTTAATAATAAAATAACTGAATTCCATGCAGTTTTGTTGTTTATGAAAGAAATATTCCTTACTTATGTAAACGGCTGTTTCATTTTACACCCCTTTGGATATAATTTGTTTTGTAACCATTCCACAGTAATCATTATTTGTTCCTATTGCTGAATTGGGTCAGCGTCTCAGTATTGTTTGAACACTATCAAGAGACTTTTCAAACGCATTTCAGGGGAATCAAATATGATATTTCTTAAACGTATTAGCTCTCATATCAATATTTTTGTCATCAAACATGATCATAAAATAATGATCATTTATATAATTTTCATGTACAAATTTAGCCATTTTATCAGACGTATTTTTTGTATTGTAAGCAAATATTTTCTAATTCATAATCCTGATCTGTAACATATATTACATTAGACGTTTTCTCCAATACGGCTGTAAATCGCATCTATTACTTAAGATGCTTTCTCCAGTACAGCTGCAAATCTCATCTAATTAGATGCTTTCTCCAGTACAGTTGTAAATCTCATCTATCACTTTAGGCGCTTTCCCTGGTACATTTGTAAATCTCATCTATCACTTTAGACGCTTTCTCGAGTACAATTGTAAATCTCATCTATTACTTTAGACGCATTCTCCAGTACAGCTGTAAATCTCATCTATTACTTCCGACGCTTTCTCCAGTACAGCTGTAAATCTCATCTATTACTTCAGACGCATTCTCCAGTATAGCTGTAAATCTCATCTATTACTTCAGACGCTTTCTCCAGTACAGTTGTAAATTTCATCTATTACTTCAGACGCTTTCTCCAGTACAGTTGTAAATCTCATCTATTACTTCAGACGCTTTCTCCAGTACAGTTGTAAATCTCATCAGTCTTGAAATCAGTCAGCTTGACAAAAATATCATCACTTCCAAAAGAAATGGTTATATCACTAATCAACATTCTTCCCACAGTGTGTGCAACTGAATTATTAGCATCACCGTTGACCTTTCCATCGAACGATGGAGACAAAAGTGTCAAATAGAGTTATAACATTAGGTCAGAGGCGCCCTCAGAATTATTTTCGGGGACAAACATGAAATGGTCAGCTATTAGGTTTTACGGATGTAGACCAAAAGATAATTAGAGATGAAATGGGGGTGGGGGAGAGAGAGAGAGAGAGAGAGAGAGAGAGAGAGAGTGCCGGATACACGCTAGCTTTAAGAGAGAAATAAATGTCAAGATATTGTGCTACATTTAACTGATCTAACAAAAGTGTAAATGGGTCAGGAATTCGTTTCTGCAGGTTTCCTTTGTGATGTACCAATCTCAAATAGCATTATATATCAGTATAAATAGTCATTACAGTAGACGTTTTAAATTGCTAAAAGAGACAAAAACATTTTCAAAGTAATATTTGCTTATTACTTTAGGACATACATGTGTGCATGTGAAGTGATGCATTTATTATTCTTACAATACATGACTGAATTGGGATTATTTTCCTAGTTAACTCATTTAGCAGTTGCCATATACACTACACAAATTGTATATAGTTCAAGTATCTGTGCAATCTGCATGACTGATAAGTTCAACAGAATTTTTAGTGCATACGTGTACATTCACAATGCATACATATATCCTGAAATTTTTAACATCTTTGATTATTTGATAATTAAGAATATTTTCTTTTTCTTTTATATCACTGATATTCAATATCTGTGACGGTCACCACCGAGTCTGAGGACGGCTTAACATTATGGTTACCTCATGTGGCAATATTATTACATTCCTTGCATAACAATTGAACCCTACTTATAAACTGGTTGCTGTCAGCATTTCCCTATCCTTGAAAATTTGAATAATGAAGCCTCTAAAGAGTCGTGATTTTTGGAGTTCCTGAACTAAATATGTCTGAAGACATTTTTAAATTGATGCTGTGAGCAAATTTATCACCATATCACTGTATAACTAAGCTACACTATCAACACAAATAGCATACTTTCTAATCTAAAATGTATTGCTGAAATCCAATGATAATATTTTCATCTGAGTCATGACGCTGCTCTCCAAAAATTAATTTTTTCCAGCACGTCCAGCGCTTTGAACAGTAGGAAATGACTATTTAGTACTTGAGCACCTAACATACGTATGACATCAAACCTGGTACTTTGATTTAGAGTAAATATTCCTTTTTCTTTAAGTTCATTGCGATCCGGCACATCCTATTTTTGGCATTACTTTTCAATATTTTATTAAATTCTTCAGCAGTCAATCGTCTCCGATATTCATTTGTTAAGCTCCATAATTAAGATGAGATTGTATGCTCTGACATTTTAGCTGATGTTGGTTTTCCAACATCCTTATGTACGGTATTGTGTTCTTCTTGCATGAAACCAGTGTATATCAGAAGAATGGTTGTGCAACGTGTCAAAATTATATTATTTTATATTATTTTAGATCTAAACTTCACAAATCCATATGTCCCAACATTTGGATCTATATTCGGCGGATTTTCGTTTCTATTCGGGTCTTCGCCCCGTTTCTTTATATTTTGTGGTTATATCTTTATATGGGGTAGTTACATCTCTATTTTCGGTGCCTATATCATTATAGAACGTGCTTTTGTTATGATGATGTAGTCTCGTTCAATGGGACCTCTTGACTCACTCCGTGAGATCTTCGCCATAGATGCCGCTAATTAGTCGTTTTGTTTGATTTCTCTCCGTTGTTTTCTCTCCAAAAATACAACATCTATATTGCATAACCCATTAGTACTATCTGTGTGTAAGTGATAAGCGTATATATATATATATATATATATATATAGTTTCGTATATGTAATTTCATTACTTGTGTGTTAGTTTTAAATTCTCTTTTTTTATTTTTATTTCATTACATGTTATTGTAATGATAACTTTATTCACTGGATTTTACATTTTTCCTGAAAATTCAGTTCAGTTCTGGTAAACCTGATAAACACGCAGTAGTAGAAACTTTGTATCTGTTGCTGACCTAGATTCAGAGCCAGTTTCAGCTTTGTAATAAACAACACTATTTTTTTAATTTTGTTTTTGTTATTGAATCTTATAGTAAGATTTGTTCAGTAGAATCGAATTCGTCCATGGCGGCGTGTGGTGTTACTACGCCGCTTAAATTAAGTGATCACGTGATCCATCACGGGGATCTAAATTTCGTTTCAGTTAAGGTTAAAACTGACGTTTCATAGTGATTTTAGTCAGTTTCGAAGCTTAATGGTATTTTTTGTTGCCAGTTTGATTTGAATTTTTTTCTAATTTCCGGAATTAAGAATTTCATTTCCCTGGAAACTTTATCCCGTGCTCATCAGAATTCTTGGACAAAGATATTTATTGGAATTATTCGGAATTCTAAAGCCGGAATATTATTCTTGGTAATTCAACAAGGAACTCTTGACACGACAACACAAAGCAAGTTATAGAAGACGTCTCTATCACCTCTAATGTACACTATATTATATTAGAGGTGATAGAATGTATTCATGAAAAAGTGAATACAGTTTGCCATTTTCATCCAACCTGTGTGTTAATGTCACTGTCATGAGATTTGCAAAATGTTCTCTTACGTACACAATTACACCTATTTTATTTTGTCGGTCCAAAACATAGACGAATAAATGAAAGTTTCACATCTCTGTGATCAAATTCGCATTAAGAACGCTGACTAATTTCAAATTCAACATTCAGAAATAATCCCCAAACCTAAATCTCGTTACCGCCAGATGGATTAGCGGCCTTGACGTTGTGGGAATTATATATGAAGTTTGTACTCGCTGGCATTAAGTTATGTTTTTCGAGTTTAAGTGTCAAATGCAATGAGTTACATGAATACAGATGTTATTAGCAGAAACGGATATAATAAGCCGGAGCTGCAACATAAACAAAAATTCAGACTCTAAAATGCATATTTCTCGCATGTTCAATACCGACAGATTTTCTGAGTTGTTTCGTCAGCTCTTTCCTTTTGTTTTTATTATATATATATATATATATATATATATATATATATATATATATATATATATATATATATATATATATATATATGTATTATACGATACACTATAATACGCATCACATTTTGAATAAAATTAATTTAAAAAATAAGTATGTTCGTCATGATATATTATCTAAACTTAATGAGTGAATCTAAGGTGGTCTATGAAATTTCATCTTTGTTTCCTAAATTTAGGATATTTACAATTTTTTAAACTGAAAATTGATATAATCTTCACAAAAACGTATATTAATATAAAAATCAGCAATCTTTTCTTTTTAAGTATATTGTAAACAATAATAAACAATATTGCCTTGTTTTGAATAATTTTCTTTCAAAAGCATAGAAGTTCTTATGACCATTCTTCATAAAAGGCCATATGTTTGATTGGGTAGACCACTGCATTAAAACGACAGTCTTTCATATCATTAAACTCGCGCTAGATTACTGTCAGCCATATGTTTCTTGTATGAAACAATAACAATCATTTGAATGTAATCATGTCAAATATATTCTTTATATTAATCGAATTTACTGTTAAAAATAATTCCAGTTTATTGGTGTGAATCAGACTTAATTTGATTGTAATATAAAACGTCAAACGTCGACGTATATTTCACACGTCAGTTAGAAACTGATTGAATGGATGATAGGACGGATTTCTTCTAATGATAATCAACTGAAGGAGGCAACCATAAAGCTCTCAATCAAAAGAAAACAAAAACAACAAATGTTACTTTCTAGCAAAAACAGTAGTGACAAGTCTTTAGCATATAACGTTCAAAAGAGGAATAAGAGAGATGACTTACAAATAGCATCAATGTTATCACATAGTTATTACAAAACAGAACAAATTTAAAAGAAAATCTTTGAAAAAATTAATGTACTTCCGTGTGCAGATTTTTCTAGACACATTAAATGACAAAAGAAAAACATTTTGTGAAGTACTTTGTTGAGGTTGCATCTTCTTGAAAAGTCCTCCTTCTAAATTGTTTGCAACGTTGGTATTTTAAATGCAATTTTCCACCTCATTTTGAAAACAAAATCCACATACATCATTTTAATAGACTGTCACTACACAATATATTCCAGCACAATTCTAGATTTTATAGCACGTTAAAACGAAACAGAACAAGCTGCCGTAGCCTTCTTGTCGAATCCGCCCCATGCTTCCATAATGAGACAGCAGTCATTTGCCATTACAACACTTGAATACAGGTGTGAATCTATGGTGTGATCGGACGAACGGACACTCAGAAGGACGCCACAATGATTGTCATGTCAAGCAGTCAACAAGGCTGGCTCGAAAAAATGTTGATACTGTTCTCTGTCTGTCGTGTTTTAACAGATAAATCAGGTGATTTCGTTACATCAATAGCATTATACCTAACGCATGCATATGACTTGAGTTAGGTTTAAGGTACAATACGAACGATTCTCTTTTGTAAAAATCCTAATCCGTGGATTGTGATTTCTTTAGTCCCAGAGATCCAATTGCACTCAAACATGACAAACTACCATTGCACCTTAAAGTTATCTCACTCCTGCGCAACATGGAAAGAATATTCGCGTCACAAATAGATATTATGTCCTGCAACTTCTCCAGTATCAGCCACTGGCGTTAGAAAGAAGACTTTCTTTCTTTCCCCACAAACAATAAATTTGTCTACTGTGGATCTTTCTCGCCTTTTGGGAAAGCTTTTATTTGTTGATGGTGCTGCAGTCATCGATATAAACCTTTATTATACCCTCTTGTGACGACTATCTCACGGAGACAAGTAAAATATCTGGTTAAATGAAACTAGAAAAGATCTGTAATAGTCTCTTACATCTCAGCCTCCCTTGCGCCTCTATGAGATCTTTGCTTTACGAGGATTTGGTCTTCAAGAGAGTTCCTGCTTTTGACTTAACAGACTGTGGTTAACTTTTCAAAGCAGTAGATGTCAAAAAATATGATTTAGACATTGACTATCACACTTCAAGTTTAATTTGTCTCCTGAGCAACAAAGAAAATATTTTGACTGGTGTAACAACAGATGCATCAAAGTTTAAGAAAACAGATCCACAAATGTCAAGACACATTCGAGGCAAGAGATTCAAGAACACAAGAGACAAGTTTTATCATTCAAGAAGGCTAACTTCATCTGTGATGAAACTGTGAACAGTGTTATTTAATATATTTTCCATTTAGTGCATGGTAAACGGTCTGTAATAATAAATATTATAACAAATGGTACGAAAGTTAAATTATTTAAGTTGGCAAACCTCATCTATTATAAAATTATGAGCAGTATTGTTTAATATGTTTTCACTGTTAGACATCATTATATATTAAACAGACTGTATAATAACTAATAAAACAATGATGCTAAAGACAGAACCAGATCTGTAACAAAGCAACCACTACATACACAATTTGGAACCATTTCGATATTTTTAGATTCATTATTTCCGTTTGATTTAAAAAATAAAATTGATAAGTTATCGAACTAGAATTCAGAACAGATTGAGGCACGTGAAATTCGAATGATAAAATTAAGTGAATAATTTAATTGCTTGATTTCATGCAATCCTCCGTTAGATCACCTCGTACCCTGTATAAATTATCTATTTATACAATGTCGTCTGGCAATGCTGCTTTTACTCTTCAATTTCTATAGAAAGTGAGTTTTTGCTATTTTGACTACGAAAACTCCAGATGATTTTTCCTGCTATACTTTATACATTTCATCGCTATTTAAATAAGTGAAATATGGCTAAAGGGTGGGGGAGGGGAGTAAGACTTTGAAATATTTTGATGGGTACGAAAGTCCCGAAGATTATAAGACTGCAGGAATACATTCAGAACAATCATTTAAGATACGGCATCATATATAGATTAATCCAACCTATCAACAAATGATTTGCTTAACCAGTCGCCAATCTTAAATTATTAATTTAAAAGCTCATCAAATAATACAAGGCTTAACTCCGATGAAAATTACAATGTGAGTAATGAACTCCAAAAGACGCAAACCAGTTTTTATAAAACAGCTCAGTACATAAAGGTTTTAGTTTTGTAAATTAATTTCGTCAAGACCAACATCTATTAACCCTGCATATGAAGTTAGTGTATTTCCTACATTATAAGATACTGTGAGGCCTGTGCAAAGCACAACACAAACTAAATATACTCTAGAACCAAATAATAATGTAGGACAATAAAATATCAGTTCCTGCGGATATTGGAAAGCGAAAAATAGAAATTATAAAGCCGTTTGGCCAACAGGTAAGAGAAGCAGCACGTTAATAGATAATGGCCGCCGATGAATCCAAAGAAGAGAACTTCCACCTAAGGTTTCAAGTTTATTCGCTACACGAGGAGAAATATAATTATGGGATTACGCAAATTCTGTTAAAATGTCAGTTATTACATTTCATCGATGAGAGCTGATGTTGACATGTCCAGCAGAAGAAAATCGTGGTAGAGCACTGAAAAATATACCAGCAAGGAAACAGATCTAACACAAACAAATGCTATATTGCAAATGCAGTTAGAAAGTGTTGAGAGCAAAAAAGAAACTTCCATTAGTTGGATATTTAATACAGTTAGAGAGCATTTTCGGCGAAAACATTAAAAAAATGAATTCAAAAGTTGGATACAAACTGCAAATAGGTGAAAGACTGTAAATAAAAAAGGTTTATCAATTACTGCCTTAGATACAGCAATAATAATGATTATACAGTATCAACACTTCTTCTATTTTAAATACAGCAATAAAAATGATTATACTGTATCAACACTTACTCTGCCTTAGATACAGCATTAGCAATGATTATACTGTATCAACACTTGTTCTGCCTTAGATACGGCAGAAATAATGATTTAACTGCATCTACACTTGTTATGCAGCAGCAGAGAGGGTGAACCCTACAACTTTGTAGAGACCTTATTTTTGAAAATTAAGGGTTCCTACGAAGGCTGAAAAAAAAAGAAGTTTTTGCCTTAATAATGAAAACTTCTTTAATTGACCAGATTTTTTCACAATCTGGTCACTACGCGTATGTCATTCACCCTCTCTGCTGCTATGGTTTTTATCCAAAAATTATATCAAGTCCGTTGCGATATCTTGACCTAGGATCGTGTAAATTTATCGTTACAAAACCAAATGGAGCAGCTTGTGCTTTTGAAAAGAAATTTTTAAATTTGTTCATGTCCATGTCGCCTGAACACCAAGTATAATAAATATTTTGCAGTGTATGATTATCTATGCCATTAAACACAACCAAAATATTGCAGTTGTCTCTGATTACTTTTGGAATTTGTGTATATCTCTGTGTAACATAAATCACGTCTGTATTTTTATGTCTACCTCGTGAAAATATTCTAGCTGGATTTGATTGTTTGTCCAACATAACATCATCATACACCACTAAATTATTAATGAATCCATGAGGGCCAGTGGCCCTGAGATCATCTACGGATGGCGCTTCATCAATATCAGTAATAAAGTCTATGACATTGTCTTCATGTAACGATTTTGCGTTTTCATTAAAATCTTTAAGTACTTCGTAACATCGCTGATCATCTACAGATGGCGCCACTAAATATAGTTTATCCCACTTCA
>JAECUM010013167.1:0-41545 GCA_016617855.1 Megalonaias nervosa | reverse complement strand
CAGAATGTAGTCCCAGTTCATTGTTAGAACATTTATCCTCCTCAATTTTGGGGAGATACAATAGTTACATTTGGACATTCTTAAAATTGATTTCAAGTTAATTGTTTATTCTTTAGAATATTAGCATTATGGTGTGGTTGTCGGTTGGTATTTTGTCGATAATACCACAGGGGCTCGTATGGTTGCTTACAATTTACCTGTCATACATGTACTATATAATAACTAGTTCTAATACTGTACATGTATGACAGGTAAATTGTAAGCAATGATACGAGCCCCTGTGGATAATACACAGTAAGTAATAGCGCATTAATGCTGATCCGGAATGAAATCTTTGACCCACTGCGTTGCTTTGTTTACAGACTAGTCTCTCTCTCTCTCAACCCAACCCAACCCCCCCCCCAACCCCACAACGTGGTGACCCTATGACAAGAACTCGTCCTTAAGTTCATCTTTGCAGGTACGCTAGATTAACGTATGATTTATTGGGATTTGACACAGTGGGTAGTTCAGAGCTGAGAAACAAACGTACAGTCTGATTAAAAACATTTGAACTGTCCTACGATAAACAGTGGAGATATGATTTTAATCAGCTTGAACAAATGTAGAGACTTTATAGGAAAATGAACTGTAAACCGAATCCGACCCATTCATATGACCCTTAACTTTTAGCCTCTCAGAAATAGCCGAGATTCCGAACGACGGAGCCACAAAATAGTCCGGTGGAAAGAGACAAGATGTGGTGAGCTACTTCTTTGGGCACTGGTAGGCCCACATATATTACTATGTAATGCGGTTGCAAAAATAATCTGGCAGTGTATGTTTTTGTGTCAGCAAAAAAGTAATTAGCGTATTACATTTCATGCTACTTCATATGAAGCGTTGCGTATTTTCGAGGGTGTTTGATAATATCACCTATTTTCGAGGTCAAATGTCACCTGAAACTTGTTTTGATTTTTATTAAGATATTACCCATTTTACAGCTTTTTTTTTTAAATGCTAGAAGATAATTTTAGGCTATTTTAAAATCATCGCATCGGCGTATACCATGGCAGACCGTTATTTAAGTTTTGTAGTACAATTTCAGTGGTTGATATTCTCAGTTCCTCAAATTTGGTAATCAGATTATCAGTAGCAAGTAATTAATGGTACATCGGTGAACGAGGGAGAAATTAGCATGTACAGTTCATATGAAATCTAGAAGACAAACTGCTAAGTAGCTCGTAAAAGTTATGAAATACGTGCAGATTATCACTATGCAACATTTAACACATGGTAAGACTTCAGGTTCATACCTGGTTTCTCCGCCATTGAATGTGTTTACCCCCTCCCCCAAATCAAGATAAAACTTACTTTGCTGATTAGGGGTTGGGGTTTGTGTATCTGTAGTCCTTCAGTTTAAGATATCTGAAGATTGTGCTTAGATTAATTTTTGTAAAGAAAATGCATCAAAAATATATAGTATGACTGAAACAATTAGATTTTAAGCTGTACAATAATGTCAAAATGGGCTGTGAACTATGTGAGATATTCCTGAAAATTTTGCCACTGGTTCCTGTCAGGCCAAGTGGTCAGAACATAGCTACATGCATACTTGTGACAGAACCAGGATCTCAAACCAGTAGATGCACAAATTTTGATCGGTTACAAGAGGGTTCTAAACCAGTAGATTTTTTATCAGCATAAATTTGAAGTTCTTCAAGGGATTGAAAAAAAAATAAGTGCATTTTTTGGACATATTATGTATTTTCTTCATCTTATAATAAAATAGCAAATTTTAACATAAATTGGATTTAGATTCTAATGTTACAATAATTCATAGAAATCAGTATATTGTCAATTCATGAAGAAGGAAGAGTTCTTATAGTTCACTGCAAAGATTTTTCAATAGCATCCAATAGCATTTTAAGTATCCTTCATAAGATTACTGTCTGGTGACCACTGACGACATTTCACTGTGATTATTAACTTTCATACTTATCTCAATAGTTCTCTGGTTCAGATTGCGCCCTGAATCTGTTTGATCTGTTTGTATTTTGCAAAGAATTGATGATGTCCTCTCTGTATCAGCATTAGAATGTTGTAATGACAGGACAGCTATGCTAGCCTGGATAGAACTGGCGTCACTTTCCTGTTGCTGGGTTTGTAAGGTTGCTGACTGCTTTCCAATAGTCTTCCAAGTTACGTTCATCCCATAGAAGAAGATCCTGCCTAGGACATAAGATATATTTCTGAGTCTCATCATCACAGACTTCTTTCTCTTCATGGCTCAGATCCCAAAATCTGTTGGCAGGTTACACCAATGTAAATTTTCCAAAAAATGTCAAGATTGATTTAGAACTTAATAATGAAAAATATATGATGTATTTATGCTTTTATGAATAATTTATCCCAACTTTTATATTAATTATCATGTTATATACTGTTCAGTAATATATTTTATCTATGAATTGAACTGAATTTTTGTGCATGAATTACAAAAGATACATATCTTTGAAACACAGAATGCAAACTTGGGACTTTTGCTACTTGCCAGCAAAAGCTTAAAACTCTGATATCATGTACTGTTGAACTTATAATATTTCTCAGCCAGTAGTTTCTTACTCATAGCATTGGGAGAAGGCACACATGTTGGCATTTTCCTGTGGATTGAACCAAAAATGCAAGAGTTAACCATAAATATTCCTTTTAAAATATCTTGAAAAATACAAAAACAATTAACATGAAAAAAATACTTACTCTAAAAGGTGTCTGCTGAAATTATTTATTATGGTTGGTCTCTGCGTCTTATTTTCCTTCAGGGAATTCATCAGCTGATTTTCATCAAAGGCTCAGAATACATCATGGCCATTTTTTAAATTCCTTTATTACCTTTAACACCTCCAAAGACATCCCATGTTTGGCCTTAAACTTCCCATATTCCAACAGTAGTGTTATAAATTAACAGCTTGATGTATATGCACAGTGGATCTGTCAAGCATCATTGCACCAGTTGTTGTACTGGTGGAACATTTTCTGTCCCAGTAGACTGGTTCTGGCTGGTTTCACTAATATTTTGACACGGAACATAAAAATACTGTATTTGGATTTTTTAATCAAATAGCGATATGACTGAAAAATTGTTAAAGCTATGTTAAAAATCCATATCACACACAGACTCACTCAGTGTGTGTGACTATTTCTCTATGTACGTCAAACATTTTCCTTATTTTCTATTTATTCTAATTGTACATGACGCATTTCCAAGAAAACAGATGGGTTTCTTGAATTTGAAACCAAGTGTCACAGATTCATTATAGTTGGATACACACTTTAGTAGTAGACCAGTCTACTTTGAAAAAAAAGCCATGGCGCCAAATGTTTAGTGAAATAGGTTTTATCGATGTGACTCGTGGATGTTGTATGACTAAAAAATGTTAAAGGAGAGGGATTTTCATAAACTGATAAACATGTTGCATCAGGAAAAGAACAAATAAATAGTGCTTTAAAAATTTTTGACAGATTAATTCTACAGTGAAGTAATACAGCATTCAGAATTTGTGGACTTGACTTTACAACTTTCATTGAAGTCATCGACTGCAGTTTTTCGACTGCAAGAACAGACTTAAAGACCTTATAATGTTTCCTTACCTTAAATATTTTCAGCATGTTTTCTGTTTTCTTATTTCATGGTGGTTGTTTTTTGTAGTCATATCATTATATATGTTTGTCTAATGTTGTAAAGCGCTTAGAGCTTCTAAACATTAGGCGCTATACAAAGTCCTCATTATTATTTATTATTATTATTATTAAAATTAAACCTGTTATATAGACTTGTTAAAGTGAATGTTGTGTATAAATAATTTATCATTTTATTTTGTGTCTGTATTCTTATACTAATCCACATGGATTTAGCTGATATGTGACAAGAACTTTAACTAACTGCACATCCAGGTAAGTAGTAAAAATAAATGTACATTTTTCATATGGTTTCTGTAATTATGGCATGTAATATATAGATTACTCTTTTTATGCTCAGGTTGCGCTTTTTTGCCACTTGATTAGTAATAATTACATTGATAACTCTCATGAGGTTGGCATATATGAACATACAACAAAGCAGTTCAGATTCACATTTAATATTACTTTCCCTTTGATCAAGTACCTGGGTAATTGATTATTAGGATTGATGGGTACTCGCTCGACTTTTCCTACAATTTTGACATCTTTAACTGTTGTACGCCTAATTCATGCGTAATTTATTGGAAAATTCCAGGCATAAAATTTGACCCTTGATCATACTGGACAGATTTGGGAAGGCCAGCAATTGTGAAAAAAAAACCCCAAAACAGACTTTGTCAGAGCTTGTTCTGTAGTTAAAGTTTTAATATTTCGCAAAGGAATTGCCTTTGGAAATCTTTGGATGCACACATTATGGTAAGCAAGTTTTGGTTGCATGACTTGGTCCTTGGTAAGGGACTGCCACAATCTACCATTATTCTGCTAAATGGTTCATTTATGCAGGAATAGTTTGCAGATGAGGCTTAGGTATCATCCGATTGGGTTTTCCTACCATCTGACAAGTTTGACAAGATCTGCAGTATTTACAAACATCACTTTTAATTTGTGGCTAATAAATTTGATTCAAGATCTTGTGATAAGTCTTATTTACTTCTAAATGTCTAGCCAAGGGAGTTTCATGGGATAGACTAAGAATTTCCTGTTGGTGTGACTTAGAATGACAATTTGATAGCTCACTAACCACTTATGACAACTAGGCACATCAGGTGATCTCCATTTTTGAGGGGCCAGTTTTGAAGGTTATGGCAAGATGCTATTGTTGTGTATAATAATAATAATAATAATAATAATAATAATAATAATAATAATAATAATAATAATAACAATAATAATAAGGATAATTCTTTATTTGTAGAATAACTTGTTTACCGTATATACTCACTTATAAGTTGTGTCCGACTGCAAGCAACATAGATCCCGATCTGTCAGTGTTAAAATGTTGCTTCCTTACTCTGGGTAATTCATGATCATTGGTAATTTCCCATGCTCATAGCATAAATATTCATACAAATTCATATACTTGTATCACATGTCCATTATAAGTCACATAATCAACATTAGTCGCTGATGAAGGTAGTGGGATATTGCTGAAAATTTAGAATTTGTAAGATATTTATGCTCTGAGAAATTACCAATAATCAAGGTCAGTGTTGTTTGTTCTGATTAACTCCTTACAAACTGCACAGACCCAGATCTGTCAGCACATTATGTGTTAGCAGATCTGGGTCTATGCAGTTTGCAGTTGGACTCAACTTAAGGGATCAACAAGATACGTTAGTACAAAACTATTTTCATGCAGGCCATATCCAGTCTATTTACATACAAAACTATTTTCATTCAGGCCTTCTCCAATCTATTTACATACAAAACTATTTTCATTCAGGCCTTTTCCAGTCGATTTACATACAAAACTATTTTCATTCAGGCCTTCTCCAGTCTATTTACATACAAAACAGATTATCTAATACAACTTGAAAAAATACTTATTCTTATTTAACATGTAGCTGAAGCATATTTTTTAAAGAATTGAAAAAATTTGTTTTCGACTAAAAAGGCAAGATGTTCCAGACGATAACCCCATGTATGGTGTTGCTGGTGAATCGGCCACAATCATGTCAACTTCAGCATGTTTTTAGGACTAGATATTGAATTACTGGCTCTATTTAATAGCGCCTTCATTCAAATAGGAATTAACTCAGGGAATGTGCAGCACCAAACTGCTTACAACCATTAATTGTTTTTATTTACAGATTAACAATTATGATGTAGACTCAGATAGTCATTACTTACAGACAACATGAGAAACTGACACCATGGAGTCAAGCTGGTATGTATGCAGATGTGATAATTTGCTCCTGAAATTTAATGTACAACATGTGCAGTGTTCCAACTAGAATCTTAGAGAGATAAGAATGCCAGTACCCTCAGAAGAGCCAGAGATTCTTTAGAGATCCCAAGGGGCCAAAAATAGGCTCCAATCTCAGTGTCAATCTATCTGTCACATTTTGTTTATGATATTTATCTGATAAGCACATGCTTGGCAATAAGGCCACCCAAGCAAGTTTAAAGAATTTGGCAGATATTTGCTAAGAAAATCTTTGTGTGTTATTAAGACCAATATGTTTTTATACAGAATTATTCAGATGACTACACAGTGTTATCACAGTTGAAATTCTTCGTGTTTCTTCTTCAGATATGTTTACCCAATCATAATACCATAAGATCACTACTACTGCCAAGCAAATCCAGCACTTCTGGTTAAAATTTGTAGCTAAATAGCTAACAGTTGTTGGCCCACCTAGGTGGCAGTTAGAGTGACCTCCCCTTGATACCAGTATTGGCTCCAAATTGTGTGAAATTCTCAGTTACTACTGGAGCGGAAGGCATGCTTTCTATATGCATGTAACTGAGGGAAGGCTGCAAGAGTATATGTGTATGTTATATTTTACTAGAAAAAATTGGTCTTTTCTTCAAATACATCATCCATTCATAATACTTTAGGAGAATAGGTAAGAGGTGGAGGGAGATACCCTTACCCAGGAGATATAAGGTATTATGATTGGGTATGTATTATGGAAGAAACATATTTTACTACAAAACATTGGTTTCTTGTTAAATGAAAGAGAACATTACATAAACAAATTTCTAGTTTTAGGATTATTGGGGTAACCTTGACTAATCATTTTATTAGCAGCAATAACTTACCCATAGCTTTTGTTTAGTTTTCTTTTTTCGTGCCCCCAAAAATGCACCATCCATTTGATGTGCATACATCCTCCCTTAGTCTAAAGAATTGTCAGTATGATGCAATTCCTCATGCAACTGGCCTTGTCCTTGGTAATGTTATTTTCAAAACCAGCACAGATAGCTCATCTTTTTCAAAGACATTGATGTGATCAGATGTGTGCCAAATTCACCAGAGAAAATATGCCTGTAGCAGTGTTTTTTAGCCACAATTTTGGCCTGGCCTCTACAATAATTTATCTCTAATGATGTTATATTATCCATTTGTTTGTTTTCCAAAAATCTTTATGTGGTAACCTATTCCCTCTTGTTTCAGGGACTTGGGGTTATTTCATGTTCAACCACAGGAGTCAGATACGCTTGCTATCAAAATCTTTTGATATGTAGGTACCAGTAAGTAATTTTATGCAAGGAATAATGATGACTTGCTCACTAGACGATATGTGTTCTTCGGTCTAGATTGACACTGCAGGAACCACATCGTATATGGTACCTAATGTTAGATATTTGATTCAACGCATTGAATATGTTCACATTGCTTTTGTATATATGTATTCTTCCTTTATTCATTAAAAGTTGTATAAAACACTGTGAACACTTTTTCTTACATAGAAATCATAAACACTGGTAAATTTATACTACTGTTTACTACGTTAGTAGAGAACACAGGGTTGTACACCAGATGCTGTACATACAAACAAGGTGAGTTATATGTGACATAATAAATATAAAGGAATAATGTCAATGCATTCGGTGGGAAAGTGTAGCCACAAGAAGTCATCTTGGGACACTCATCCAGACTGTATTAAATGTTCCAAAATTTAAAGAAAAAATCATTGTACATTTTGCAAATAAGGTCTGCAGAAAGATGGAATCTTGCAGACTCCAGCTGCATTATCAGAGAAAGAAGAAACTTCTTCATCGGAAATTTCTGGCTTCTCTGTTACTGAAAATGGGGGGTCTTCTGAGCAGAATACCCCTCCCAGTTTGTCACTACGGCAACCATGTAGCAGCATGTTGCTGCCTGCTATGAAGGAGATGCACCACTCACTTCTTAGTGTGTCGCTGCCTTCCATTGAGGAGATGCACCACCTATACCATAGTGTCACTGCCTCCCTTGGAGAAGGAGATGTACCACTCTTCTCACAGCATGTTGTTGCCTCCCATTAAGGGGATGCACCACCACCACCCTGTCAGAGGTAGTGTGTCACACCCTCATACTGGGAGGCATCAGAACCACACTTTTTCCTTCGTGATGCATCAGTTGACAATCCTGTATCCTCTGAAGTCCACACTATGGCCCAACATTATGGGGATAGGGTTTGGAATGAGTTCCACCCTCTACCACCTCAGTATGAACATTGGGAGTCTAACACTGGGCTAAGACCATGCTAGGGATTAGATCGGTATCTCCCCCTTTCCTATCGATGAATCCTCATGGGATGTGGGGCCCTCCACCTCAGGGGTCTTGGTCATGTATGACCCCTTGGGCATTTAGATCATGCCCTCCAACAGGCGATGCTGGAGCTCGTGTCCCACCATCACCTCATCACTGGTGGAAACCATTCGGAAGGCTAGGGGCATCTCTTCTTCCAGGACTGACAGACATTCTCATCTTTCTCCAGCTCATGTCACTCCTTCAGCCTCTACTCACTGTGTTGCAGTACAGGACTTAACATAGAGTGTTCCTATACCCTCTTCACCTCCAGTGGACTTAGCGATACCCACACACTCTCCAGCTTAGAGTATCCTCGATGATGCTGTCTCCGTTCTGGAAGGCACTGGAGGAAGCACAAGTGATGCCTGCTCTTACACCCACTCTTTCATCTCTGTTAGATGTGGAAGAGAAGGTATAGTCTTTTAACAAGGAAATAAACCAAGTTGATCACCTCATATCTTCAGACTGCTGTCACACTGTCCAAAAAGATCCTTTCCAGTCTGGAAAAGATATTTTGGTCTCAGCCTTAACCAGACATCCTCTTCCTTCCTCAGTCTTCTGTGACTGAGGAAATTGCTAAGAGCTTTTCGATGGGCCAAAATATCTGAGCTGCTTCTTTTAGTATGCTGAGAGAAGTGTTCTTGAACCCAGCCACCCTTCGTCATGTGCTGGAAGCTATGACCAAGACATCTTGGCATGCACTTTCTGTTTCTGTGGCTTTGTTGGAGGAACTTCTTCACATCTGCCATAACGTTGCTTTGGACTTCTCAAAGTTATTACTTGATCACAGTAAAGAATCCTTAGGGCTGATCCATTTGAAGCTGAGAGTATGTTTGGATGCCTCAGTCCTACTGTGACATCTCAAAGCTTTTTGGATCATCAGCATAGATTCTTTACATCCACTCCTGGCCCATCATAATCAGCCAGGAAGCATGTCAATGTGAATTGCCTTCAAGGGCCTTCTGCCAAGTTCTTAAGCAGACACAGTCCCATTCTGGTTTGCAACCTCAAATGGACCTCCTCCTCCTCATCCATCTGGCTCCTAGAAACCGAAAAACAGACATGCCCAATGAACCTGGAATAGAAAGAGACAGCTTTTATAGCCTCCTTCTTTTCCCAAGGAAGGGGTGGGACACAGTCTTAGGGACTTGAGCCTTCTCCTGCTGCACATCTCTCTCCCAGGCGTTCTCATTGGCACTTGCCTAGGCCTCTTTCCTAATGCCTGTTCAAGCATCATTGATGATGGTTGAGTTCTTTCAATAGTGCTGCTCCGGTGGCCTAGTGGTTAGAGCGTCCGCCTCGGATGCGGGAGGTCGTGGGTTCGATCCCCGGTCGAGTCATACCAAAGACTTACAAAAATGGTACAACAGCTGCCTCGCGTGGCGCTCAGCATTAAGAGGTTAGTGTTAGGACTGGTCAGCCTGGTGTCAGGACAATGTGACTGGGTGGGACATCATGCTACGTGTCTGCGGCATGATGCCCCAGTGCTAGACATCACTATAAACTGCCACACTGCAGACATCGTAGCGATATGACTGAAAAATTGTTAAAGCTACCTTAAAAATCATAATCACATCACATCACATCTTTCAATAGTGGATGAGGGGTACCAACTCCAGTTTCATGAACTATCTTCTCTATTCAGGGCTCCCATCTTTCTTCACCAATCCAATCTGGTGAAACTGAGGGAGAAAGTGCACATCCTTTTTCAGAAAGAGGCAGTTGAGAGGGTCCAGAATGATCAATCAACTGCCTTCTATTCCCATATCTTCTTGGTCACCAAGAAAAGTGGAAAGTTTCGCATTATAATCGACTTTTCCCCATTAAATCAGTTTCTTCTTGAAGAACCTTTCAAAATATAGACCTCCTCCTCAATCCAGAATGTGCTTCAACCTACTGATTGGGCAGTCTCCGTCAACCTTCAGGATGCCTTTTACACATCCCCATATTTCCTCTTCACCACAAATATCTCTGGTTTTGCTTAGATCAGGAAGATTTTCAATTCCGGGTCATACCTTTTGGAATTTCTTTTGCACCCAGATTTTTCACCCGCGTTATAGGAATAGTGGCAGAATACCTCTGGTTACTGGGAATACCAGTTCTCGCGTATTTTGATGACTGGATGATCCACAATGTTTAAATCCAGTCCCTTCATCAGGACCTGTACCACTGTTGGTCTGAGGCAACTCAATTGGGCATTTTGCCCAACCTCAGGAAATCAGAACTTACTCCACTGCAAGACTTCATTTACATGGGGATGAATTTCCTCATAAACCAGAACTTAGAGTTTCACTGGATCGGATTGGTCGAATCCTGACTCAGAGATGCTATGAGCAAAAACTTTTGTCTGCTTGACTGTATCTGTCTCTTCAGGGAACCTTGAACATTGCTGCAGACTTAGTTGTATTAGGATATCTTCATATGTGACCTCAACTGTTCCTCCTTCTTGCAAGGTGGAAACCTCACGAAGATTCTCTATCAACACTGATCTTTCTAGGACCAGCGTTTCATCACCATTTGCAGTAGTGGATGAATAGGGACAAATGCTTGATTGGAGTCCCCATGCATGCACACAAACCCCACTCCTCTCTGTTTGCCGACACATTAGATTCTGGTTGGGGTGTTCATTTAGAACTGGAGGACATATTCTACAGGTACTTTGGACCCTGTCTGAATCATCCCTCCATAACAATCTAGAAGTGAAGGCTATATACCAAGGGTTGCAAGGGTGCATTGACAGTAAGGGGTTGATGTGTCATGGTCTCCTCTGACAACATGGCTGTTGTAGCTTATCTCTGATGTCAAGGAGTCACACAGGCCCCTTCTCTTGTGTAGAAGTCGGGAATGCCCTGTGCTGGGCCACCTTGGAGAACATAACACTCAGAGTTCAGCATATTCTGGGCAAGAAGAACGTTTTGGCAGACAGTCTCTCCAGAAATGGCAGAGCCATCCTCACAGAATGGACTCTTCATTTCTTTTTTACAGAGTCCCATTTCTTGCTGAGGGGAAGGCCCCTAGTGGATATATTTAAAATCAGGCTCAACAAATTTCCATTCTACATTTCTCCTATCATGGATCAAAGAGCATGGGCAGTGGATGTATTCAGTCTACAGTGTGATCAGCTGTTTGCTTATGACTTTCCACCCTTCCAACTGATTTTCTGCAAAAGGTCAGAATTTCCATTGCTCAGATCAGTCTCATAGGCCCTCTGTGGCCTCAGTGCCATGGTTCAGCGATCTTCTAGATCTGTTGATCACTTGACCCAGGTCTCTTCTTCACAGGAGGGATCTTCTGTTGCAACACCAAGGATCCCCCCTCCACAACAGCCCACAAATTCTCCACCTTTATGCTTGTTTCATCTCTAGCGATCTCTCCGACAGAACAAATTTTTGGGCTGAGTTGCCAGTTGTATCATTCAGGCCAGGAGAGCTACAGCATCAAAGGTCAATGATGCCATGTGGAGAATCTTCTCTGATTTGTGCAATAAGAAACGTGTTGATCATTAGCTGTTCCGCTATAACTTCAGTTGCAGATTTCCTTTTGTTTCTCTTTGAGAACAAAAATGCTCTGTATCCACTACCAAGGGCTATAGAGCCACCATTTCAAATACTCTTAAATTCTTTCAAGGCACAGTAATTGGTTCAGATTCACACCTTGTTGATCTTATTAAGTATTTTGAACTACAGAGACCTGTCTCGCTCTTTCTTATGCCTAGATGGAATCTTCCTTGTGTTTTATGGTCATTAACCAAAACCCCTATGAACAGTTGGGTAAGGCTTCTTTTCAGGACTTCACTCACAAGACTGTGTTTCTACTTTCCATTACTTCAGCACAGTGATGAAGTGAGATTCATGCCTTATCAGTTGACACTGGCCATCTCGAGCTTAATGGGAATTATGATTCTGTTTTCTTTTCTGTTTTCTGGTCAATCAGGATTTTTGGCCAAACATCAGCTACCTTCATAGCTCCATTACCAGTATAAATCCCCAGTCTCAGTCGAATCTGTGCTGCAGATGATACAGATAGACTTTATGTCCCGTGAGAGCACTCCATTTCTATCTTAAGGCATGCAGAGGAAAAAGAAAGGGTAGGAAGCATCTTTTCCTCCCTCTCAAGGGCTCCTTAGACATTTCAGCTGCCACTGTTTCATGATTAATTGATACCATGATCAAAAGAATGTACCAGCCTCTTACTGATTGATGCTTTTCATTTTGATACTTAAACCTTGAGGTTTGAGCCATTGCTACCTCCTGGGCCTACCTTCTCCTAGGAAGACATCATCAAGGCAGCATTTTGGCATTCCCATACTACTTTTTCCTCCTTTTACCTCCATTTGTTATCACAACAAAGCACAGGCATTTTTTTCTCTGGGTCCCATTGTTGTGGCACAACATGTGCCCATGAGAAATACCAACATTCAATAACATGGACTGCTCCTCCAATGGTGAGTACTTTCCACTTTGATTTTTGATCAGTTAAATGGAGCATCAACCAACCCTCCTTACTGACAAATTCAGCTAAGCAATAGCTATGGGTAAGCTATTGCTGCTATTAAAATTATTTTTTGTGTGGGGTAAACTTAATTCTAATTATGCAATACTTACCCATAGCTATTGTCAAATGCTGTCCTCCCACCTCACTCTGATGTCCTGATGTAATAGTTGTTTGTGAAAAGATGAACTATCTGTGCTTGTTTTGCGCATAACATACCAAGGACAAGGCGAGTTGCACGAGGAATCGTGTCACACTGACAATTCTTCACTCTAAGGGAGGATATATGCACATCTAATTAATGGACACTGCATTTATCTGGCATAGAGAGAAAGTTAATTAATAGCTATGGGTAAATATTGCATAATTTAAATTAGTTTACCCCTCCCCTACTACATTTTACAGTAAATTTGAAATCAAATGTTTCATGAGTAAATTGCTGAAAGTGTAGAATTCTTCATAATTTTGAAATATTTTCCTTTTTTGATTGTAGCCCATATACATTGGGCTTTAGGTCTATAATTTACCCTTGTGGACCCCTAGAAAATTCCTGGTCATGTTGACAAATGAAGCAGTAGTACAGAATGAATCTTGGACCACTTGAAACTATCAGCTGATTGAATTTTCTAACCATTTACCATATAGATTTATGTACAAGCCCATTCCAACTGCAAACAACATAGACCCGGATCTGCCATCAAATTAAATGGTAGATCATAGTCAATGTTGTTGTTATGATCAGTTCTAAAAAACTGCAAGGAATCAGATCCACTGGTGGATTGTGCAGTTGTGGATATGGGTCTGTGCAGTTGGATGTGACTTACGTGCTGGTTTATACAGTATTTTGTTTTCTTTTGCACAGCAGACTTTGTTGTCATTAAATAGTAAAATAAAGGTTCAGTATTATATCTTTTGTACAAATTAACTGTTTTCTTGCATGATTGCACCAGTCTTCCCTAAATGAAATGAAGCCACTTAAAATGACCAAGTTAATGAAACCAGTAACCATTCAGTCAGTACATGATCAGCACCCATAATCAAGTACTTACTAAATGTCCCATTGCAATTATGAGATTGTACAATTATTTGGTGGGCTTTCAGTTTTTGGTATTCAGTGGTAATGCCTTTGCAGTTATACAGCAAACATGCAGGTGTAAAGCACATGACATAGTTCCATTGTCATAACATGCAATCAGTGCCACTGTGTCAGTAAGGAGGATAAATGTACATTACTATTGGCTATACATTAAAAAAACATGTGGGATAGCCTGTTGTCCATCATCCATTGGCCCATTAGCACAAGTTTTGTTATTGTTACTTCTATTCATCCCAAGGTCTTGTTGGTCCTAAATGATAATGTTAACACTTCTTGAAAATCTTCTTATATCAATAGGATTAGCACTCAAATAAATCCAATAACCTGATGCCTGGGACCCCTCTAATTTCAGATCGGACCCATCCTGTATTCTAAGTGACGTGCCCATCAGGCTTGTAGAAAAAAAAAATTTGCCTGAGAAAACTTGGATCATGTTGATGAAATGCAGAAATGTATTTTCAAGATGTTGACATACCTGCCATAACACAGCACAATCTGATTAAAATCAGATCACCACTGTCCTACATGAAGTGGAGATCTGATTTTAATCAAATTGTAACAAGGTGTACATCCTGACACAGTTCTCAGTTGTCATAATGGTGTTCAAGTGTATTCATTTATGAAGCTGTTTTAGGAAGCAAGTAGCTATCAGCAGTGCCCAACAAAATGAAATTTCAGAAATAATGGTTGATGTAGTTTTACTTTGTAAGCATGACACCAAAACAGTAAGGGGGGGGGGGCAATTAGTTGACATACATCAACTTGGTTCTGACTTGGATTTGCTCAGAGAATGCATTAAAGAAGTTTGAATACCAGGACCATCCAGTCTCTAGTGAGTGTATACAGTGATGAACACTAATGACACTTGCATTACCTTCAAACCTCTTATTGAATTTATATTTGAATTGTAGCAATTGCGATGTCATGTGACAAATAATATTAAAAAAGGGAAATGTAGGGCATATGGAAATTGGAGTCTGGACTTGTGGAATTTCAGTCAGGGTTTGTGATTTTTTTTTAGGGTCACCAGCCTGGGCCTGTGTCTAAAAAAATTTTCTTTGAGCACTGATGTTTATTTTTAAATCACATTTAGATTTCAGCTTTGACTAAGATAAAATGATGATTCTCATCTGACATCTAGTATTGCCACAATGGCAGCCCACATGAAAGTTCTGTTATCACCACTCCCCCCAGATGAATGGACTTACTGACATGGGATTTTCATCGAAAGACATCTTACATTGCCTAATTGGGCCCAAACAAAATAATGATGTTAATCTGACATCCACTATGACCATAATGGTGGATATCTTGAAAATCTTGTTCCCACTGACCCTCATAAACAAGAAGTCATATTGGCATGTGATTTTCACCAGATAAATTACAATGATGTGCAGTTGGCTGTAAATAAAAAAAGTTTAGGAACAAGTTATATACATGCACTGATACACGGTATATTGGTAATTTTCAATATACAGTAAAGAATGTTTATTACATTTCACAGTGTACTGGTATTTTAGAACTTTACAATCAAGAAACATTTATAAATTCATCATCTTTTTGTTCATCAAAATGTTTATGTACTTGTCCATGACAATGACGTTGAATATACTTGTTGTAAACAGTTTATACTGGCATGATTACTGTAGAGCTCATGTAATGGTAATACAATTTTCAAGCAATTTACATTTGTATAAATACATATTATCAAGAGAAACAAGGGAGATAAAAGAGAAAGCAGTAAATTCTACCTGCTGATGAAAGTGTCAACATACACTGTACATGTACATGTACCAGCTGGTGAATCATAAAAATCACTTTTATGTGAAACCATTATTGTTCAGTAGCATAGTTACTTCCTGATGATTAGAACAGTATCCTCATGGTACAACAAATTTACATTTCAGTTGTTGCTATCACAGTTGTGACAGTTTCACTTTCAGAATTAATAAAATCCAAGAAATCAATATCTTCATCACCAGACCCATTTATGCGTAATGCACCATAGCAAGGAAAACCTCAATGGTAACTGAACCCTGGCTTGACAAAACAGCAACACAATCTCTAAAATCATCATGCCATGTTTGATAAATCATATTGATTGCGGACAGTACATTTATTTCATGCTCATTTAAGTTTGTTTTTTTTGTTTTTTTTGGTAAAGGTCTGCATGGTATATTTGGATGGAGTACATTGGTACTTTGACTTCTATTCCTCATATTTTTTATTTGTAACTTTGTCTAAGTAGACATTTTTTTGTTTTTCTGGCTAGCCATTTTCACAACAGCCAGAATTCAAAAAAATAAATAGCAGAAATTTACGTCAAGCTCTGCTTAGTCAATTTGCAGATATAGAACAATAGCTAAAGAATATTTCAAAATGTTTTAGTAAAAAAAATACAAAACAGAAAAATTTCTTTTCGTGCTTTAATTGCATTGAATCAGCAACCTGGTATTCTAAAGTACTGATTGTCAATGAAGTGTGATTATCATGCATTTGTTACCTGGTATCTTTGTTAAGTTTTTGTTATTTACTGACTTTGTTAACTGGATCTTTTCATTGTTATGCCTTGTTATTTAAATGACCACCATTGTTGATCAGGCTTCAACACATCAGGTGATTAAAATGTATTGAGCTAATTTATTTAGGAAGACCACACAAATCAAATGCTATAAAATGATTAAATGCTGTTACAAAGGAACATTATAAGAAAGCCTTCAAAATACAATGTAAGCACTTAACTGAATCCTTTTTTTGCAGTTTGGTGGCTTTCTTAAAGCCAGGTTTTGATCTTTCAGTCTGAGAATCCTGATATATATATATATATATATATATATATATATATATATATATATATATTATATATATATATATATATATATATATATATATATCATTTAATTTGCATCATATGTTAGGGTTTATTTATTCATTATATGCTATGGATAATTGTATTTTGGACTTGACCTTGCCCAAAATCAAGTTCATTTTCTATCTGACCTGAATCATTGATTTTGGTTTTGTAAACAACATGTTTGTCTCAATCTGAATCCAGAACATTTGAGACCCACCAGGAAATGCAGGGTCTATCTGTTTTTATATCATAATTTTAGCAACAGGCTTTCCAATTATAACTAAGATTTTAAGTTGTTAAAATTTGGAACCTTCTGGAATTAAATTTTCTGTTGGGTAATAGTTTTATTTTAGAAAATGCAAATTGTGACATGAGGTCAAGTAGAGGACTATATAACCTTGATTATCTAGAAATTATTCATTTGTGCTGTAAGATATGAGCAGAATCAGTTTTATTGTTGTTGTGTCCAGTATTTCATTTGGGATCAAATTTATTTATTAAAACTATTTAATTCAAGGTATTCTTCTCTGGAAATACATAGTGTTGAAAAATAACATTTTTGGACGTAGGGACTTGGAATTATTAGTGAAATTCAAATAAGGATATGTTTTTGGATTATATTATTGTGATTCAGTGAAAGACTGTTGGCACATAACCATGACACAGGCCACCACAGGCAAATCAACACTTCCAGCATTGGATTTATATTTGGAATACCACTAGAGTTTATTTAGGACTTTATTCATTAGGACTTGTGTTACAAGTTCTAGGATTATTTGGGATTTAATTCATAATATCATTTGTAATTTTTATATTTTCACTTTGTTTTGTAGGGAAATAAATTATTTCTTGAATTTAGCAAAACTTGTTTGGTTCTCACTATTTTTTAAAATTATTTTGAGACCCTAGAGTCATAATAATCCTGACATTAATCACTGGTTTTTGGTTGGAATCATTGCCTCATTTTGGTTGATGTACTGCTTGTTACAGCATGTTGTTAATGACTCCATCATGAATTTTTAGCTACCCCTTGAAGAAATGGTTGACTGTTTCCTCCGTGGTATCAACATTGTTGATTCCAGAGCTAGTAGTAATGCCCTGAATCAAAAGGTTCCATTTTCGGTTTCTTGCTTCATTTCTCCCTTTCTTCCACCTCTGTTTTTATCTTGTCTTCTAAATTGGGCAGACTGTTCATGTATGGTCTTGATACTGTCATGGCATAATTCACTGTTTGACCCTGCATTGTTAATATAGCTTGTGACATAGTGCAAATCAGCCTTGACACTAGTAATTTCAGCTGACAAAGTCTGATGTAATGTTGAAAAACATCACCAATATCAGCAAAATGTTCATATATGAATTTTTTCTCTTTTTGATAAACCAATAGGGCAAGAGAAGAGGTACAAACATCCATTACTTCATTAATTTTGCCACTTGACATTGAGTAGATGTACGCAGGTGCCCGTTCAGCTCATGCAACAGTTAATGCAGTATTCAGATAAACAGCTATGTTTGAAACACAAGATTCAAGTGTAGATTCTCAAATACTTCATGTTTATATAATTTATAACATAAAGAATGTTCTTGTCATCTGAAATAACATTAAGGTAAGAGCAAATTAAAGCTATATTGGTGAAAAGATAGAGAGTGTGTCTGATTCAGGTCAGTCTACTTGCATAGCCAAACCAGAACTCTGGTCATAAATTAAGATGGTGCCAATATGTTGTTCGTCCATCGAGTCAACAAGGACCACTCTAGTCATCCGAGAGTTGGAGGGGCTGGTTCTGTTCTGTGCATGTGCAGGTGGCTGATGAGGCCAATTCTTGCACGGAAGGTTCATTTGCACAAGGGACAAGGTATGAGTGGGACATCTCCAGGAGGATTGGTGGCATGGGCTTTTCTGGCTTGCCTCGTCAGCTCTGCAGCTGCTGTCCTGCTAGATTCGCACAACTTGGAACCTTTGAGCACAGAGGAATGCCAAGTGACTCGATCGCTTGCTGTTTGCTCCCAGGAATCAGGGTTTATGTTGAATGCTTTCAAGGCAGCTTTCAAATTGTCTTTGAAGCATTTCTTCTGACCTCCGTGGGATCATTGTCCTTGCTGAAGCTTGCCATAAAAGAGTCTTTTAGGCAGCCGGTGATCTGGCATGCATATAACATGTCCCGCCCAGCATAGCTGGGACTGCATCAAGATGGTGTGGATGCTGGGGAGACCTGCTTGGGTGAGTACCTCAGTGTCTGGAACCTCGTCCTGCCACTTGATATTGAGGATTTTCCTGAGACATGTGGTGTGAAAGTGGTTCAACTTCCTGGTGTGGCGTTGGTACACCGTCCACGTTTCGCATGCGTAAAGTAGTGTGGGGAGCACAACTGCCCTGTAGACCTTTAGTTTGGTCTGGATGCTGATGCCTGTTCTATTCCAGATGTTGGCATACAGTCTGCCAAAGTTGCGCTGGCTCTGGCAATGCAGAGGTTCACCTCGTCATCAATAGTGAGGCTCTGTGACAGTGTGCTGCCAAGGTAGGTGAAACAGTTCACTACATTGAGTTTTTGGCCATTGACGGTGATGTTGGGCCCAACATAGGGCTTTCCAGGGGCCAGCTGATGCAGGACTTCAGTCTTCTTGGTATTGATGGTGAGACCAAAGTTTGTGCAGGCACTGGAGAACTTGTCAATGCTGCGTTGCAAGTCGGCTTCTGAGCCAGCGTTGAGGGCGCAGTCATCAGCAAATAAGAATTCCCTGATGGTGTCTGTCATAACCTTGGTTTTCGCTTGAAGTCTCCTGGGGTTGAACAGTTTTCCATCTGTACGGTACCTGATGCTGACTCCAACATCTCCCTTTCTAAAAGCATTAGTCAGCATGGCAGAGAACAATAGATTGAACAGTGTCGGTGCCAGAACACAACCCTGCTTGACGTCATTGGTTACTGGGAATGGCTCAGATGTTTCTCCATTGTCCTGGACTCGTGCCTGCATGCCATCATGGAAATGCTGCACCATGGATATAAATTTTCTGGGCCATCTGTACTTGGCCATTACCTTCCACATTCCTTCTCTGCTGACAGTATCAAAGGCCTTTGTCAAGTCGACGTAGATGGAGAAAAGGTCTGCATTTTGCTTTTGACATTTCTCTTGTAGCTGCCTTGAGCAAACACCATGTCGATGGTCCCACGTTCTTTCCGGAATCCACACTGGCTGTCTGGCAGGAGTCCATGGTCAAGGTGCATAGTGAGGCGGTTCAGTAGGATTCTGGCGAGTATCTTTCCTGTGATTGAGAGAAAGGATATACCCCGGTGGTTGTTGCAGGCCTGGCAGTTCCCTTCGCGCTTATACAGGTGGATTATGGAAGCGTCTAAGAAATTCCTGGGGGATCGGCTCTTGCTGCCACATCAGTAAAAACAGTTGGTGGAGCCTTTCTATCAGGGCTGTGCCCCCTTGTAAACTTCAGCTGGGATGGAGTCTGAACCAGGGGCTTTGCCACTGGAGAGCAGACGTATCGCTTTCTGTGTTTCGAGCAAGGTTGGAGGGTCATCCAGTGCTTCATTGATGGGTAATTGGGGGAGACGACTGATGGCTTCATCGTTGATGGATGAAGGGCAATTCAGGATGCTGTGAAAGTGTTCAGCCCATCATTCAAGAATCTTCTCTTTGTCAGTAATTAGTTTGTTCCCATCTGCGCTGAGAAGGGGGCATGATCCAGAGGATGTAGGTCCATACACTTCTTTCAGAGCATTGTAGAAGTTCTTCATGTCATGCCTGTCTGTGTAGCACTGGATCTCATCAGCTTTGTTGCTCAGCCATGTGTCTCACATCTGTCGGAGTTTCTGCTGTACAATTCTGCGTATATTGTTGTACGCATCTTTCCTGGAGGTGGACTTGGGGTTGTTGAGGTAGGTTTGATGGAGGCAGTGTTTCTCATCCAGCAATTGCTTGATCTCATTGCAGTTCTCATCAAACCAGTCTTGGTGCTTTCTGGTTGAGGGTCTTAGGATTTCCGAAGCTGTGCTGCAGACCAGCTCGCTGAATGCCGCCCAGTCGGTCTCCACATTCTGATTGTCCAGAGGGGTGGATTACAGACGTTCTTCCAGGACATCCACGAGAGACTGTTTGGTACTGGTATGTTTCAGCTTGGTGATGTTTAGTCATTTAGGAGCCTTCTTTCCCTGTGGGCGGCGTTTGGGCTGAATGCGGATGTTGAGCTTGGTGATGATGAGGCAGTGGTCTGCCCAGCAGTCAGCACCGCACAAGGACTTGGTCACACGCACATCCTGCCTATCCCTCTTCCTGACAATGACATAGTCAATGAGATGCCAGTGCTTAGAGCGAGGGTGCATCCATGACGTCCGGTTATGGGTAGGGAGGCGGAAGACTGTATTGGTGATCAGCAGTTCATGCTCGGCACAAGCCTGGTGCAAAAGGAGACCGTTGCTCTGACAGTGACCCACTCCGTGCTTTCCAAGCACTCCATCCCAGGCAACATGATCACAGCCTACTCTTGCATTGAAGTCACCAAGAATGACGAGCTTATCTGCCATTGGAACGTCATCAATGACGAAGTGAAGATCCTCATAGAACTTGGCCCTCATTTCATCCGGGTTGGTCATGGTTGGAGCGTAGCAACTGATGATGGTAAGGTGCTTTCTTTCAGACAAGAGGGGAGTTTCATGGTCATGAGTCTGTTGTTTACTCCCTTGGGAGGTCCAGCCAATTTGCCAATCAGTGCTGTCTTCACTGCAAAGCTGACACCAGCTTCATGGCGCTCTTCACTTCCTTGGCTGCTCCAAAAGAAAGTGTATCCGGCGCCCCTTTCACAGAGTTTTAGCCGGGTCTCGCTCAAGGCAGCAATGTCCATGTTGTATCTGGTGAGTTCCTTTCCTATTAGGGCGGTTCTCCTCTGGGGTCTTTCCATGTCGTCTCTGTCCAGTAAGGTGCACACATTCCATGTGCCAAGTGTGAGAGCAACAATCCTCATTTTCTTCTTTGTGTTTCGACCGCTGGATTAGGGTCCCAGCCAGCCGCAGTAAGCTGGCTAGGGAGGTTTAGAGCAGGCAATGCTTAGGGCACTTTTTCTAGCCCCTTCCTCATGCCAGGGAGGTGATCAGTGCATTCCTGAAGAGGGCTGCTCAGTTGCTGAAGGGGCTGCCGGACTCCACTGCTGCTCTGTGTCAGTGGTGAACGACCCTAATGGCCTGAGCCGCCTGCATGCAGGTTTGCGGCTATGGCTGCCAGTGTACTCACACCTGCTGCTTCGTCGCTTGCCTGTCGCCACACGACTATGATATTTAGTTGTCATAATTGAAAATGGTACCAATCTGTATTTTGGATATTTTCATGTATTTTCAAGAATGGCCACAGAGACATGTGATTTTCACCAAAAGTCTATGATATCTAGTTGTCTTAATTGAAAATGGTACAATCTTACATCCAGTATGGGTGCTATGTTATCCATCTTGAAAATATTGTTATCATTACTCCTCTTGAATCGATGGGGATATTGACAAAGGAGTTTTCACCAAAAGACTTCTAATAATGTCTTGTTGGTTTGAAATGGACAAGGTACAAATCCTGTTTACAATATGGCCACCTTAGTGATCGTCCTTAGAATTTTATTATCACCCATTATTCATTGAAAGTTTCTTATCTCAAAGAAATTTTCTTTTTTAATAAGCTCCTGCATGGTCACACTTGTCATTTAGCACTTGACCTTGGGTGTCAGGATTACTTTTATTGTTGGATAAATTTATCACAATGGATTCAAGAAGGTTAAATAAATATTTTTATTTGACTAAGATGAATAAAGATGTGTGAAGAATTGTTCAGTTTTTGAATGCCATTTAAAGTTCCCATCTCTTTTACCATCTACTCTGGTAGCACTGTAACATCTAGGTAAACTGTGAAACTCATAAAAAAATATATGTATTCATACAAATTGAAAATCCCTCCAAACGAAAAGGTCCCATTATGTGAAAATCTTAGAGAAATCACCTAATTTGTGATGTATAATGATATATTCTGATATGGTCAGGTTAGTTTAATTTGGTTGGACATGCATGTATATAGATTTTTTACATCAGCTTCAACATTCAAATTGTGAGGAGCCATGGCAGGTCAACTGGTAGAGCAGCATGATCGTAATCCAAGGGTCATTGGTTTGCTACCCACCCAGGTCAGTTCAGGTTGGTTGTCTCATTGTGTCATTCAGAAAGACAATTAGCTCTCATTTCCTTGGCATGACATAGTCATTAATGTGGCTGAAGTTCAGTTAAAAAAAACCAGAAAAAGAAGTGATCAGTACTGCATTTACTGTGTCAGAATAGGTGTCTTGAGTTAACAAGCTTTTTAGTGGTGTTTGGTACATGTATATAATTTATATATGAAGTAATTGATTAAATAAGTATAACAATCATAAACAGTTTGTTATTTGCAAATGTGTAATAGAGAATTGAAGAAAACCTTTCAACCATCAAGCTTCTCTTTCTTTTGCATGCTTGCCATCTGTCATATATCTACTTTTGCTGTGTACCTTTTGTCATGACATTTAAATGTATCTTTGACAGTTAATCTTGATACAGAAACGTTTGCTGGTAGTGTTTGTTTGTTTACATTTGTTTTGCTATAAAAATTAATTTGTTACATTTTGCCTTATTCTAAATTTGTTTTAGGAATACCTAGGAATATGTCAACTTGAGAAGAGACATTTATATGTGATCATATTTTAGATCCAGGCCTTATCTCTTTTATATGTGATCATATTTTTTATCCAGGCCTTATCTCTTTTATATGTGATCGTTTTGGATCCAGGCCTTATCTCTTTTATTTATGATCATATTTTAGATCCAGACCTTATCACTTTTATATGTGCTCATAGTTTTTATTCAGGCCTTACCTCAGCATTGTGCATTTTTCATTCAGGTTGAAAAAACAATCTGATTATAGATCCATTTGGTGTTTACTTGTTACATTTGTGTACATAAAGTTGGTATTAAATGCTGTTTTTGGATATTTTCATGTATTTTCCAATTCTCATTTCTAGCAAGTACAAGCCAGAGAACTATCCAGTCCATTTCTTCAAGATGCTGAAAGAGTTTCGCAGAGATGAAGTGCACTGTGATATCAAACTGGTTGTTGGAAGCAAGACATTTCCTGCACATCGTATCATTCTTATGGCGAGTGGCCCGTACTTTAAAGCTATGCTGATGAGTGGAATGGCTGAGATATCCAAAGATAACATAACTATAATGGGGGTAGAGCCTGACATCTTTCAGATTATCTTGGACTTTATATATACAGGTACAGTACAACAGAAACACATGTAGTGTTCCCATAGTCGTTTTGGTTGTCTTAGGTATATTATTTAACATATTGGGATGGGATAAATATAATCAAGTTTAACTTCCATTTCTTGATACTTGAACTAGTCTTGTAAATCCATTGTATAACTTTTATGTATCTTATATGACTGTGGATAAAAACCTTGGCCCAGAATTGTTTAAAAATATCATGGCTATGGGAACTTTTAGTCATTTGATCTCTACTTCCCTGCCCCAGGTCCTGCAGGGACCAAGAATAAAGAATTATTGCCCCTCTTGCACATGGTTACCATATAGACTGGTTAAATACTGGTGCGGACATGAATATTCTAATGTGAATAAATTTGGAGACTATTCAGATCAGATACACTTTTAATGCACCTACCAAGTTACTCTGACTTTAAGATGTTATATGTAATCTTGCTTGGCAATCATACTTTGTACATATCTGCTAACTGTAGTCTGACTTGGCAGCCATACTTTGTACATACCTGCTAACTCTAGTCATGTGAAGCTGACAATCTGACAGCAGCCATGGAGAATAAATGTGGTGCTGAGTAGGAACACTAAACTACATCCAACATATGACCACAACAGCAGCCAATGTGAAAATCTCATTATTTGTCAAGAATATCAGAGATGGTTTCAATACCCGGCAGTTAAAAAGAAGAAATGGTCTTATCCTGAGTTTCTGGAAATTCTTTTTTGCATAGTAGAGCCTCTTTTCCTTTCAGGAACACATTTTTCAGTGATGCAAAGTATAGCTTTAAAATAATGTTTCTATGTCAGAGTTAGGAAAATTTTTATTTATTTTAGTGATAGTTAAATATTACAAAAAGACATGGTCTTCATCAACATTGTATTCAGTACCACTTGTGCTGTATTTCAACCCATTGTTTTCTGAAGCTTCCAAAGGTTTCAGTATTAATCTTTTACTATGAAAAGCTTGTAAAATAATGTCTGCTTTAAAAAAAATATTTGACAAAACTGCATCATGATGCCTGTGCAAGACCGATCTTCATGTATGTTTTACAGACAATTGGTCAATGACATTAATCTCAGATCCCTTTATTCACAATTTCAATATTTTCAGTACAAGTTAGCTTTTGTAACCTTGTTAATTGACCACATGTTTGCATTGTGACTACAGTCATATGACAGCATGCCAGAAATATTTTGCTCCTCCTTGCATGCCTGTTTGCAAGAACATTTGATGTATTTGTGTGTTTATCTCTTCTGTATGTCTGAAAAAATTGAAAGTCATTACAGGTATTTTCACCACAATCAGCATCTTGAAAATCAGTCAGGCTTATCTTTCATCATAATAGATTAGAAAAAGTATTGACTTGAATTTTAGACACACAACAGCTACTTTTTGTACACTTTTATGACAAATATTTGACTAAATAAAGCAATGTGTATTGCTAAATCAGGTGTGAATTACTAAATCTCATGTGTATTACTAACTCAGGTGTGAATTACTAAGGCATGTATTGCTAAATCAGGTGTGGATTACTAAGGTATGTATTGCTAAATCAGGTGTGGATTACTAAATCTGGTGTGTTTGCTAAATCTGGTGTGTATTGCTAATGTATTGCTAAATCTGGTGTGCATTGCTAAATCAGGTGTGTATTGCTAAATCTGGTGTGTATTGCCAAATCTGGTGTGTATTACTCAATCTTGTGTGTATTGCCAAATCAGGTGTGTATTGCTAAAATCTGGTGTGTGTTGCTCAGTCTTGTGTGTATTGCTAAATCTGGTGTGTATTGCTAAATCAGATGTGTATTGCTAAATCTGGTGTGTATTGCTAAATCAGGTGTGTATTGCTGAAATCTGGTGTGTATTACTAAATTTTGTGTGTATTGCTAAATCTGGTGTGTATTTCTAAATCAGGTGTGTATTATGGTGATTTTACAGCTTGACAGGAAGATAAAGGGTGCATTAGATTTACACATAATGAAATGTGTGAAATAAAATCTTTGTGAATCTGGATCTCTCCACGATAGAACTGTATTTCCAGTCAAAATTGAAAGACTTGTGTTAGGCATAATTAAACATTAAAATCAGTGTCTGTAGTTGTTTATGTGTGATAATACTGCAAGTAGCTGCCTATGTAACATCATCTATATATGGCTTGTTTTTTGACAACAAGGAGCTGATGTATGGGAGTTGGTCTTGGAGCCAATTTGTCAGCATTTTCCAGTTACGAATTAGACATTGTAACAGGCGATAGGCAACAGTCTGATTTGATCCTTTTTCACCCAAGGCAGACTGCAACCAAATTTCAGTACTCATGAATATGCATAAACAAAAATACATCAGCAATACAGCGTAACAGTCTGCTACACATTAATGAAAATACCCACTTTATTGATCAGTAAGTGATGTTGTTTGCAAGAGGAGCTTTGGTTGGTTTCTTCAAACAGTGTGAAAGGTGCTGTTGCATCTACTTTGCAAGAAAATTTTACTTGCAGTTGCATTGATTGGTTATGCAGGCTTGTGCATGTTCTTGTGAAATGATGAAATCTTATCACATGCAGCCACAGTGATAAGAGAGCAGTGCAAATTTTCATCAGTGGCTGTTGATGATGTGCATTAGGTTACAGAAAGTTACCAATTCAACAGTTGATGTTCATTAGGTAACAGAAAGTATCCAATTTAACAGTTCCTGCAATGTAATGATGTGCATGAGGTAACAAGTGTCCAAGTCAGCAGGCTATGTTCACCTGGATGTAACATGCTTCATTCAGATTGGTTATTCATCTCATCAGTTGCTAGATTGCCATACGATTAGTTTGAAAAGAACTTAACAAATATGTTGCTATGACCTATATTTTGAGGTTGAGAGATATTGATTAGACTCTTTGTAAGATTATCTCAAATGCTTGTCATGCCAGAGTTAAAACAAATCAAAACATTAAGGAAAGAATGCAACATGGGTAGTACATTACCATTCAGTGCCAATGTAGGTAACCATAACCCAAGTGTTGTCCTCAAATGTCTTCATGACCTGTTTCTTAAAGTTTATAGCTGTCTTCCAATCAGGGTGTTTGTGTCCATCAGACTCACTTACCATTGTTTGTCACTGTTCCTCAGGGCTATTCAAGAAAACACACATGAGGCCCAGAAAATGCATTTTCAAAGGTGGGTAGTCACTCATTGACACAATTTAGATTTTTACATTTTAATATCAGTAATACCAGACTTTGCTATTGCATAATTGGTACTTTTAAGAGAGAAAAATACTCAGAAGGTATGATGAGAATTCATCCTCACATTAGGGTTAATGAGAAGATTCCAGAACAATTATCAATTGTAACCTATTGGATTTTTGTTAATTTAGTAGTCCCATAGCTTTTATTAAGCTGGTTGACTTGATTATTGTGTATTTTTCTGTAATGAGTTTAGCATTGCTTCATTTTTTTGCATTTAAACTTGTGAAAACACTCAAGTAAGGTGACTTTTCACTGAAATTATTATATTAGCTTCATCCATGTATTACCTTGTGTATGCTTTTAGTTCTATAGAATTTTTTTAAAAAAAGAAAGAAAAAGTTTTCATATCAGCTTTCTTTTAAAAGAACAGTGTCTAAGCAGGTATTTTATAAATCCCCTATGAACCTTTGGGTGAAGCTCCCATCAAGAAACTTACCCACAAGATGGTTTTCTTGATCACCTTGGATTTGCTAGACAAAGGATCGAGCTTCATGCCCAGTGGGAATCATGAGTTGGTTTCCTTACTTTGCCAACCAGGTTTTTTAGCAACAAATCAGCTTACACTGGTTGCTCCATTCCCGACTGAGATCCCAATCACAGTCATATCAGTGTTGTTGATAATCAAGGTTGACTTTAATGTCCTTTGGTGATGTGCAATTTTATTTGGCAGCATTGAAAAAGAAAAGAATGGGTAGGATTTCAGTTTCCACCATTTTGTTTTGGATTGCATTTTAACTATCAAGAGAACTTGCCAGTCCCTTACTGATAGGGACCTGTCTTTCATGAAAATTAAAGCCCTTGAAGTTTGAGCCATTGCTTCCTTATGGGCCTGTCTAACTCATTCATCTTTGGAGGATGTGACGAAAGCTGCATTTTTGCACTCTCACTACTTTCTCCTCCTTTTGCCTTTCACTTGTTAGCCCACCTAATTGAAGGCATTTTCTCACTGGGCCCAATTGTTGTCACTCAGAAAGTGGCCCATGTAGATTCTATATGACAGTTGTCTTTTACTCTTCAATGAGGGTGAGTATTTCTTGTACTTGTCTTTTTTTCACTACTTGTAGGATCATCAACCTCTCACCAAACTGACAAATTCAGGGATGCCATAGCAACCAGTATGGCATTGCTGATATTAAGATGTAGTTGGGGGAGGGGGGGGCAGGGAGAACAAAACTATTTTTAATGATGTAATACCTACCTGTTGCTATTGCCAGATTCTCTTCTCCAGCTCCTGTCCCAATAAGTTAGGGTGTTCTCTTGAAATGAATAAAGGGGCAGAACACATGGGCATGAATATGCAGGGTGTTCCAGAGGTGATCCAGTGTTCTGGAATATTCTGCTTTACTCTGATGGGAGGACAATTTTTGTCATATGGTCAAGGTATTTTCTTACCAGAAAAGTACTAGCTGTGAAATAGCAACAGGTAAGTATTACTGATAGTAAAATTAATTGTACATACCCACCCACCAAAAAAAACCCTACATTTTAGTCAGTATAACTCAAAACGACTAGAATACCCTGACATATTTTGTTTTTAATTGCCTTCTCTGCGTACCACTTTTGTTTAAATGGAACAGTCGTCAGAACTTTGTTTGGGAACATTGAATTGTTTTCAGCAAGTTCACTCTTATAGTTGAGAGTTATGACTTCATTTCATTAACTTAACAAATGATTGCTACTGACTAACTTGGACAGAGTAAGTAGAATGTTCTTTTTTTATTCAGGCTAATTAGAGGTTAATTAAGATACATGTGAGGTCCCACTACCTTAACTGGATTGAATAAGCAGCGTGTTCTTTTTTTAGGTGCATTTGAGGTTAGGGTCAACACATGTGAGGTCTAATGAACTGAACTAGATTGAATAAGCAAGTTCTTTTTATGTAGGTGAGTTGGAGGTAAATGAGGACACATGTGAGGACTTGCTGGCTGCAGCAGATATGTTTAGCCTAACCGATGTTGTCACAGCTTGTTCCATCTTCCTGAAGGACAGGTTACAGCCACACAACTGTTTAGGTAAAACTCTTTTAATAATACATAACTTGCTACTATAATTTCATTGCTTTCCATTTTGGTGACAGTTCTCGCTAATTATTTCCTACTCAGTTAGTATTGGAGAGCCATAATTGAAAGAACATGATACCAATATGAGTCCTTATTCACAGCCAACATGGATGATACTTTTTTTCCTGTTATGGCATGCGTAGTACACATGTGCTATATTGTTCATCTGAATTCATCTTTGTTTTCATCTTTAAACATCTTTTATACCTACTGCATGCCTTTTGTGTCATTTGAGTGTTGTCACCTCAGTCCTTGTTAATTTGTGTGTTTTCTGTGTTCTTTTTGGGTTTGAAGGGTTTTTATGCCATGTTAGGAAGTGGTGCTTGATTAGTAAATTGTATTCCCCATTATTAGTCCAGTGTTAGGATAAGTATTTTGTACCCTCTTTTGTTTGCAGCTTGTTTTGTTTTGTGTGACTGATTTTCTTAGAGGTCATTTACAACAGGGTGTGGGCAGGTACAGGCACAAGAAGGCCTTGTGGAATATGTTTGTCACTACTGTACGTCTCCATCTGCAACTTGAGCTGTTCCATCCGATTACTGTTTGGATCTTTAACATTGCTGCAGCAGTCACTATTTAATGTCTCTTCCATCTTAGCCATAGGATCTTAGAGTTTTCAAATTTTCTTCCTTAACCTACAAACTCCATCCACTAATAATTTTACTTTCTGCTGTCTGATCTGAAAGAAAGATAAAGTTAGTTAATTACAGATAACCTCTGATCAACATTGTCTTCAGCTTTTAGCACATTATTTTTGTACCCCACTTTATTTACTGGAATAATTATGATCCAACTCAAAATTATTTAATCCCTTACACTTAGTACACAACTTACTGAGCATTTATATTATTTGAAGAATTTTGTCACTTGTATTTTAACTGAAGCTGACTAGCCATAGGTATAGTCACAGGAGTCAGATGTTTTAATCAATAACATATGACAAGATTTTTTGACAACATCGTTACACTAAATAATCTTATCTGTATATATATATTTTTAGTACAGATACAGTTATTTTGTGCTTTCATAATTTTTTGCTGTTTTCTATTGATAAAACATGAGACTTGTGTGGTATAGGCCCTAATGTCACTAATGCATCCACTTTGACTCCTCATGTTGCGTATCGCTGCTTCCGGTTTCATCACGTTGTTCTTCACACCTGTACTGTAAACAATTTAACACATTAACTAGTTTAGTTTTTTTGTTTTAATTTACCAGATTGCATCAGATCATAGAAATAGTGATGTCACGAAACAGAAAACGATACCGAACATCTAATTCCTATCATAGATGCAGTACCACATCTTGTGTTGAGATCATAAAGGGGGGGGTATGATAATGTTTAGTGATTTTCAAAAACTTGAAGAGCAAGTTTAAATTGGGTTTGAAAAAATCATGTATCATTAGTTTGGTTAAAACTAATATGATGACATATAAAAACCAATAAAATATCCATATAACTTCACTGAAATAATTATGAATGACCAAGAAAAAGATACTGACCGTAATTTTGATGATCCTGGCTGGGTACGCTTTTCCGCCTAATTTTGCTCACACCAAATCATTTCCTTTATATTCTTAATAATTGCTTCTCTGCACTTCTACTTACGTAAAAGAAATCATATTGAAAATATTCTCATCTGTCCATTCCACTGGAGTCCACATTTTTTGTTCGAGGTTTTTACTTGTTGCAGAACCATTTGCATGCTCTTTTGTTTGAGGGGGAAAAGGAGGCTCAGCTGCTGAAATCTTGCGCGTATATTAACCAATCATATCCGTCTTCTTTCACAGTCATCCAATTAGGATAATCGTTGTTTACATATTTCGGTTTTTACGGCAAACTGGCAACCAGTGACTAAGTCAACAGAATATGCAGTTTATGACATTAATAGACAAAAACGTTAGAACAAAGTGATTGAAAGCTTTTATAGCAAGTATATTTTGTTCATGCTGGCCAGAAAATATTTTCCCATATTAATCCAGAACTACTCAGGTTAAGTACACAAGTATTGAATAAAAATATCTCTATGAACATTTATACAGTATCATATCATTTTTAAAAAAAATTATTCACCTTTATTTGTATTTCACTAATATTGTGAGAAGTTTGTATGATGAATTTTGATGAACAGTTTGTGAATATAATGGTATAGAAATTTCATATACATTTTTAAGAAATATCTTGGTGGTACATCAAAGTACTTGAATTGTTCATGAACCAAGTTCATGACATTTCAGGAACTTCAAAGGTGTTATAATAGTTCATAATAGTTCATTAGTGTGTTCATGAACTTCATGTACGATGCATCAAAATTCATGAAGTGTTCATGAACATTTGTTAATGAACTCAAATGATGAACTGATCATGAACATTTGAAGAACAGTCATGCACATTCATGAACAGTTCATGATTGTTCATGAAGTCATGAATTTGTTCTCACAGGGGGTGGGTTGGTGGTTCTTCCTGGCATTTTTCCAGGTTCGTCCTCTTGCAGATAAACTGGCCAACATGTATAGCCTATCATGCGCTGAAAAAAGACTTTAAACCCACAACAACAACAACCTTCATTTGCTACACTTCCTGTTGAGATCCCCAGTCTCGTCATATCTGTGCTTGGATGAAATTTTCTGTGCATGGTTAGGGCTTCATGGGTTTATTGGACTTCCTTGAAAAAGTGAAGGATGGGACAAATTTTTTTCTTTCTGTCTCATAAGGGTTTCTCTGATACATTGGTAGACACCATTTCCTAATGGATAGCCATAACTATTAAGAGAGCTTGTTAGTCCTTTCTTTTGTTTGGGTTGCTGCGACATCTTGGGCCTATTTCATTCAGTTCTCTCTGGGTGATGTTATGAGAACTACCTTATAGTCTCACACTTCCTTCTCCTCCATTTGCCTTAATCTTTGGTGCACCAGAATGAAGCTTTGTAGTAATGGCACAGAATGTGGCTCAACCTTCTACCAGCCTACAACAGTGAACACTGTAAGAGTAAGTGCAGTTACTTTTTATGCCAGATTTCTTCTTTAAATACATTACCCAATCATAATACCAGTTAGGAGAACTACTACTACATTGCTAATCCAGCCCTCCCTGATAATACTTTTAGCTTAAAAAAAGGCTAAAAGTTATCTGCCTAACTAGGTGGAGGTAGCTCAGAGTGATCTCCCCATGGCACAGGGATTGGTTGCTAAACCAATAGATATATCAGTTACTTCTTCCGCTCATGCTGAGCTGCACTCATCAAGAGAAACCTCACAAAATCCTTTACCAAGTTTCTGGAAGTTCTACACTGACAAGTTGGAGGAGTGTTCACTTCAAACAGTAAGTATACTCCATCTATATTTTAAACTTTTGCAGCAAGAAATAAAAGACCTTCTCTAGAAAAGGGCAGTATAAATCATTCAGAATATAAATTCTCTGGGTTTTTATTCAAGACTATTTTTGGTCCCAAAGGCAAATGACACTCTGCACCCTGTCATTGCCCTAAATGCCCTCAATCAGTTTATTCGCACCCCATGATTCATGATGGAAACACCTTGTTCATTTTGAATGCCATCAAGGATGAACACTTCGCAGTCCAGTTGTAAACTTAAAAGACATATCTTTATGCCCCTATTCACACTGCTTCAGTAAGTTCACCTGCAAAGGCATCGTATACCAATTCAGAGCACTCCCATTTGGACAAAAGATCAGTCCATGGGTCTTCACTTCTGTGGTGAACTGAGTAATGGCTCGCATCTGGACCATCTCAACAGTAACAACATCTAGCTATCTGGATGATATTTTACAAGGACATCAGGTGAGTTATATCTTAGAGCATGACATGATATTCCTTGTTACACTGCTCCTCAACCTGGGCTTCCTTGTCAACAAGGACAAATCTGACCTAGTACCATCACAACAATTTGTTCATCTAGGTATGGAGTTCAACACACAGGTAAACTGAGTATGTCTCCCACAGGAATGGGCATTGAAGATTAGTACTATGATGGATTCTGTGCTTTTGAGGTAAACTCTGTCTGTGTGAGAATTACTTTGCCTACTATGCCTGCTCAGTACAGCAGCAGACCTCCTCAACCTAGGTCACCTTTTTATGCGCCAGTTGCAAATGATTCTTTTTTCACAATGGAGGACAAATGTTTGCCCACTAGATCAGCCTCTTGCGATATGCACAAATATGAGGTGCCCTCACCAAAAATGGAGCAACCTAACTTTGCTTACATTGGATATGCCTCTGCAGGTAAAATCAGTATGTATGGATGCAAGTAAAGAGCTGATGGCTTGTTGGCACACCTAATTCTGTCTTCTTGGGACTCCAGTGGAATGTGGTCTTCCCAGGAATGGCATCTACATATCAATAGACTAGAGATGAAAGCCATTTTGAAAGATTTCCTTGGTGGCTGGAATACTTAAATTGGAAAGGGAGCTGGCTAAACATGCTGGCAGGTTCGTTGTCCCAGTACATTCAGCTAATACAGACAAAATGGTCTCTCCATCCCTCTGTTTTCACTCAAATATGTGCCCAATGGGACCGACCGTTGGTTGATCTGTTTGTGACAAGGTGGAATACCAAACTCCCAACCTTTGTCTCACCAGTCCTGAATCCAAAAGCCTGGGCATTTGATGGGCTGTACATAGATTGGAATGGCCTGTATGCATACACTTAACCTCCAACACTTCTGAATCCAAAGATGATACAGAAAGCAAGAGAATCCAAGTGTTGCCTTATCCTGATTTTACTACTCAGGTGGGAGAAGTTGTGGATCATCAGCCTCATCAATCTCGTTGTTGTTGTTGTTATAGGGTTTAATGCCATTTTTCAGCACAAGATAGGCTATACATGGCGACCAGTAGTAATGGTGGAGGAAGAACCCAGGAAAACTCCAGAAAGAACCACTGACCCACGAGAAGCTACTGGCAAGCTTTCTCACATACCCATATTGGCTGAGCCCAAGACTCAAACCCACGCAGACAGAGGTGAGATGGCAGTGATCCGTAACGGTGAGTGCTTTAGACCACTCGGCCACTCGGGGCCCCCATCAAGCTCATAATGGAAATTCCCAGGAAAATCAAGATATTTCCTCATCTGTTCAAACAACCACAATGTTCATTCCAGACCGGAGCTACTGAACCTGCACATCTGGATCATATTAAACAGGCTCTCAAAAATAACCAATTCTCACAACCAATTGTGGAGAGAAATGCTCAAGCAAGAAGGCCTTTCAGTCTGAAAGCATACAAAGGCAAATGACAGATCTTCACACAATTGTATACACAGAACACATGCCTCTCCAGGCATCTAAACCTCAAATAGCTAACTTCCTCCACTGGCTCTTTGAAGAAAAAAGTTTTTATGGGGTAAAACTAATTTTTCTCCTACTGTTTTTGAGATTCCCATCCCTCCACCTCACACTGTTTTGTACTCAAAGTCCAGGTAAATGGAGGAAGGTATTTCATATCTTGGCTGTGATGAAAGAGTCCGACTGGGATCATGTTCTTAAAAATTCAGGCAGTCCAATTCTAATTGGAGGAGGGAATAATTTGCTTTGACTTTATACTTTGAGTCCAAGAAAAAACCCAGTGCTGTAATAACATGTAAATATTACAAGTATTACATAATTAAATTTAAATTGTACTTGTAGCCCATTGTTAATTATTTTAATTATTGTTTATTTTGCTAGTACTCCCCTTGATGAAGTTGTAAAATGCATCAGTTATAATATTGTTCTTCTGTTCAATTGATTAAAGTTTTTGATTTTTAAATATCTATTGACGAGTAAATATGTACATCATCCTTCACCTCTATCTAGTACACTGTGACCCAATTTAATCTGTCAGCAGCTTAAGTAAAATTTGTGTGAACTAAAATGTTAGCATTTATTTCCTGGTAGAGTTGTATAACTTGAGAAAGATGCTTATCAGTTGTATGACATAAATTTTTGCCAACTATCCCATCCCCCAATTCACAGTTCTTGCAGGATAAACCCATAACTGAAGATGGTGAGATACTAAGTTTTTGCTTTGCCAGTAATGTTCGTAACTTGATAAGCCATTTATCCAGTTGAACAGAACTTGAAATATTTTTGCTGATTTTTTCCAGTAACAATTTCACCTGCTACATTTGAAAAAATGTACATGATACTTCCTACCTTCCCCATTCAAGCTTATCTTGGGAGAAATACTGTAAGTGACTTAGTTTGACCTTCATTTCCTTTGATCTCATCTGTGCAGCTTTAGTGTTCTATTGAATTTTCAGGCATAGCATATGTTGGATTTAAAATTTTATTAAGGATGGATATCCACCACTACAACATGATTGTTTCTTAAATAGATAACTGTGACTATGGTTTCATGCTTGACTGACTTTTTGTCACTTTTGTGCTCTAAGTTCCCAAGCATTGAACAAATTTGAGGCCAAATAATAAATGAAGGAATGCCTCTCAATCAGTTTCATAAATTTTTCAGGAAAGTAGATCATTATGACCATTATTAATGTTTCCATGACCTTTCTCATCTTTTAGATTTTTATCAGTTCATACTGAGGTACGTTACAATGGACTTGAGGGATATGAAACTTGGTGAGAAAACACCACAGCTTTGAAAGGGACTTGTAGTGAAATGACCATATGTACTTATGAGTTGGATCCAACTGCAGACTGCATAGACCCAGACTTGCCATCACATGATAGGATGGACCACTAGATTTGGGTCTAAGCAGATTTGGTAGAACAAACAATAAAGTCCTGGATCTTCTGGCACATTATGTGATGACAGATGATGGTCTATGCTGCTTGTAGTTTGACCCAACTTATAAACAAGTATATATGGTATATTTGATTAAAATCATTTTGTTTAGGGGTGTGTCTACTGGAAATCATGAATATTGTCTTTTATGCCTTTTTGCAGAATAATTACAGATCTTAAATGAAAATTGTGCATTTATGTTGACAACATTTCAGACAGGTTTGGTGGTGTGGTGGTGGGATTGTACAATTTTGAACAAGGAAAATCAAAATTCACATGTATAGGGTAGGGCCAAAAATGTTGAAAGAATTCAAGGGTTGTTGTATTCGATAAATGGATGCACTATTTATTCTCATCTGACCGTAATTGTTACAGACTGTGTACAGGTATGTATGGTCTCATTGAATGATGCATTGTAATTGTATAGAAGCTGGTAAGATATTTCAATCTCAGCTCCAATATTGTGCCTTTAATGAATGTGTTATCCATTCCTGATGGGCGTCTAGACTTAACCCACCCACCCACCCTGATACTAGAATTCATGATAAATTGGAAGAACCAGAATCGCCTTCAGGTGAACTGTTCACAGTGGAGCAGTACCACAAGTTTGAAGAACAAAAACACATTAGAGTAAAACTATGCAACCATGTCATAAATTAGCGTATATAGTAGAATATATCAAAATAATGTGTTTCACATGGATTTTCCTCTTTACGATGTTCAAGGCAACATTACCCTAATTAGGTTCCAGTTTAAAGTTAAAGTTTTTTATTTGTTTGTATTTCCAAAACCCCTTAATGGGTTTTCTTCATACATGGGATGAGTCATTATGAAGCTTAATTTACTTATATGCACACCTAACCCTTTGACTTTGCAGATAAGGTCACAGTAAATAGAAAATTTGTGTTAGGGTTTTGGGTCAGGTTTGTATACACCTACCATAAGGAGTGTATTATGTTTTGATGTTCTTCCATCTGTCTGTTGACAATTTCTTCACAGTAACTAGAATTGTCTACTTATCTGCGGTTACCAAACTGTGACTTGCTTGCAATTTTGGTATGCAAGAACCCTATGAGTTTCTGTGTGAACAGGTCAAAGGTCATGGTCAGTTACTGAAAGAAAACAAAATGGTTTCCATGCAGTAACATTGATGAAAATTTGTGGATGGATATCAGTTGGGGTAAGGAAGAAGATTATTGATTTTAGGGTCAATGTTCAAGGTCACTGCAAGTAAAAGAAGAAAAATGGCATCTGCACAATAGCTTTATTTCTGCATCATATACCTGGACCAAACTATATACCCCGTAGATGGCTTACACTTGTGTCAGGAAGAATCCTATTGATTTTGGAGTTCAAAGGTCAAGATCACTGTGACTGAAAGAAGAAAAAAGTTCTGCACAAAAATTATAGTTTGTAGATGCTTGCACATTGGTAAGAAAGAGGTCAAAAGGTCAGAATTCATGGTCACTGTGGCAGAAAGGAGAAAAATTAGTTGTGCATAATAACTTTTTAAAGATTGTGTGTGTGTTTGTGTGTGTTATTTGGATTTTACACATAGCTTTAACAATTTTTCAGTCATATTGCTATGGTGTCTGTAGTGTGGCAGTTTATAGTGATATCTAGCACTGGGGCATCATGCTGTAGACATGTAGCTTCATGTCCCAACCAGTCACATTATCCTGACACCAGGCCGACCAGTCCTAACACTAACCTCTTAATGCTGAGTGCCAGGTGAGGCAGCTGTTAGTACCATGTTTATAAGTCTTTGGTATGACTTGGCCAGGGTTTGAACCCGCAACCTCCTGCAACACTCTAACCACTTAGGCCACATGAGCAGTTTTAAAAGCTTGAAGGTCAGGGTCATTATGGGTTATAGCAAAGTGGGTTTTGCAAAATAACTCTTTGGATGGCTTACACTGATGGTAAGAAAGAACAGTCTAGACCAGGGTCTCTAACTCAAACCATCCTGAGGGCTGCATGAGGACATTTTTGATGGCCCAAGGGCCACACCACCTTATCTCTCATGATACCCTGTGATGCCAATCATTTTGCAGGCCACAGGATACAGCTTGGCAGGCCACATGCAGCCCGTGGGCCATGCATTTGAGAACCTTGCTCTAGATTATAGGGTCAAAAGGTCAGAAGTCACAATCATGGTAAGTCTGATAAGAAAATAATGGTGTCTGCACATGAAGCTTGGTTCAAGACCATATACCTTGACCAAAAGCCTATGGTCACAGAGATCTGTTTGTTGATCATGAATCCGCAGAATCAACCATACCCAGATTATTTTGCAGGGCAGGTGTTTATTTGCTGTTCATGCTACTCTTGTTGAATTTCAGGTATCAACATGTTTGCTGAGATCCATGCCTGCACTGATTTGATTCGAGACTCCGAGAGATATATCAGCAGTAACTTCCTCAAAGTCCAGAGGGAGGAAGAATACAAAAACCTACCCCTTGACAGACTTTTGCATTATCTCTATAGTGAAAACCTCCGTATTGAAAATGAGTTTCAGGTCTTTATAGCAGCCATGGACTGGATAAAACATGATCAAACTGTGAGAAAGAAGCATATCTTTGAGGTTATGTCCCCAATAAGATTTCCTCTTATTTCTCAAAAGCAACTCGATGGGTATTTAGAAACACAGGATGACATAAGTATTAAAGTTGCACTACAAAAAATACTTCAAGATTTTCGATGTGAGAAGAAACAGAACATTGAAAAAAAAGCATGCAAGCTGAAGCCTTTTCATTGTAGACCAAGGAAATGTGCTCGGAAAAACATTTTCGTCATAGGAGGGTTTAGTCGACCAAAAGGAGGAAGATGGAGCGATGCTCAGACTTTATCGATTGTTGAAAGATTTGACACATTCCATCAGCAGTGGTACACAATGCCTAGCATTCAGTATGCCAGGAGTAGCCATGGTGTAGGTGTCATTAATGGTTGTATATGTGTTGTAGGGGGAGAAAATGACTCTCTTATTTATGACAGTGTGGAGTCATATGATTCAGTGACCCATGAGTGGATGCTGCTGCCTGGAATGACCACTCCACGATGTGGTCTCGGGGTCTGTACACTGGATAACTATCTCTTTGCCCTGGGAGGATGGGTTGGCTCAGAGATTGGGGATACCATTGAGCGTTATGACCCTGATCAGAAAAAATGGACTGTTGTTGGAAAGATGACCACTCTGCGATTTGCAATGGGCGTTGTTGGAGAGGCAGGTAATAAAATATGTGAAAACAATTGCATTCAATAAAGAGCTTAGAAAAGGGGTTAAAAGGCTTCTTTCTCAAGACAAATTTCAGCTTAATTAAATTTTTTGACAGCTAAAATTGAGCCTTGATGGTTTGGAGAGATTTGCTGTTTTCATAGGTGAATGTTTATTAGATGTTCACACAGGATTGACTCAATTCTGTATGAAAAAGAGCTGATGGTAATTACTGCTTGAGGCTTTATTTCTGTGCTTTAGATAATTGTATGACATGATTTTTTAGCAATATTGTGAACAAAGATACAATAGAGTCAGTAAATAAAGGGGATATTCAAGATGGAACCTAAATGACCAGGCAGATCATTTATCATTTAAACAAGGTAGGATGTTTCCCAGCACATTGTTCATCACAGACTTGCATCATGGTGTTAGCAAAATTTGACCACAAGGTCACCATATCACATGCAGCTGTATACAATTATTCCATAATTAACTTGATGCCTTGGCACATGCATCTGTACAGTCAGTCATTTCATAATAAACTTGACACCAGGACATGTACAGATGTACATGGCCATCCCATAACTAACATGACACCATCACACATGCATAATTAATTGGACACCATGGCACTTGCTACTCATTACAGCCATCCCATGACTAACTTGACACCGTGGTACATACAACTGTATGCAGCCATCCCATAACTAACTTGATGCCATGACGCATGCTACTGTACACAGTCGTCCCACAATTGACTTGACACCATGGCACATGCAAATGTACATGGTCACCCTACAACTGACTTGATGTCATGGCACATGCTTCTGTATACAGCCTTCCCATAATTGACTGGACACCATGGCATATGCAGCTGTACACATCAATCTGATAATTGAATTGACACTGTGGCACATACAACTGTACACATAATCGTATACTTGATGCCATGGCACATGCTAATGTACACAGCCATCCAATAATTGACAGTGTGGCACATGCAGCTGTACATAGCCATCCCATAACAAACTTGATCCATGACACATGCTACTGTAGACAGTTATCCAATGATTGATTTGCACTGTGGCTCCTGCAGCTGTACACAGCCATCTGATAATTGACTTGACACCATTGCACATGTAACTGTTTGCAGCAATCCAATAACTAACCTGATGCTATGGCACAACCAGTTGTACACAGCCATACCATAATTGACTTGACACAATGTACAAGGTCACCCTCTAACTAACTAGATAACATGACATGTGCCAGTGTACACAGCAATCCCATAATTGACTTGATACTGTCACACAGCTGTTCACAGCCATACCATAATTGATTTAAAGGAAGCAGAGCATGTTATTGTATGTACTCTCACTGTCCAAGTGTGGGTACAAGACAGTTAGTGCACCCAAAATCTATCTACCTTTAAAATTGTGGTAGGCCCATCAAAACTCAAGACAGTCACCTGAGCACAGGGCATCTTTCCAATATTGGGAAGGCAGGTCCTGTTATCACCCCACCCCCCAGTGTAATTTATGCTTTTTAGACCACAAGACATAGAAGATATGTGCTTGTAATGGCTGAATAATGGATATATTTCAGCAGGTGGGTGGTAAAGCTGAAGTAACAGATATCTTACATCAGCTGTATGCTGTGTTATGTGTGTATATTTGCAGAGAAAATACAAATAGTAACATGATTCTCTTTTCTAATTTAAGATAAGAAATCATCTACATGGAATTTTTTTATATAGATATCAGTTCAGAGTGGGAATCAAACCTGGTTCTCTTGCATGATTAGGAAACTATTAGCTCAGTTGGTAGAACATTGAACTTGTAATCCAAGGTTCTCAGGTTTGATACCCACCCACACCAGTCTGGGTGAGCTACCTTGGTGTGTCCTTGGGAAAGACACTTATCTCTCATTTCCTTGGCATGATATAATCCATGATAGGTTATAAATCTCAAAACAAAAAGTCTTGCATGACTTATGGACATACTGTATATACTTGTTTATATGTCGAGTCAAACTGCAAACAACAAAGATCCTGATCTGCTGTAGCATAAGGCACCTGCAGATCAGGGTCTATGATGTTTGTTCTACTAATTTATACCTATCAAACTGCACAGACCCAGATCTGCCATTGCAGTATGTGATGGCAGATCTGGGTCTGTGCACTTTGCAGTTGGATTCCTCTTATAGGCAAGTATAAACAATACCTTGTTCCTTTTACAGCTATGGAGATACATTGGGTTACATAAAATGTTATTGAAGTACACTGTCATATATATATATATATATATATATATATA
>JAECUM010013166.1:106189-137133 GCA_016617855.1 Megalonaias nervosa | reverse complement strand
TTCATGTGTTTGTGAATGTGTTTTGTTGTCCATAAAGTCTGAGTACAGATGGTAATAGTATTATTCTTTATCGTATCTCAGAATAGCAAACTACAGTTCCTGTATAGCTCTGGGCTGCATCAGGGGCTAATGTGTTACAATTAAAGCTTAATTTTCAAAACAAACACTAAGAACGACAAATTTATTGATATTTTTTTGCTTCTATTCTTACATTTGCTCAGCCTACTATACATTCTTGGTTTTAAAAGGGTCTTGGGGTGATGTCAGATAAACATTTACCATATTTAGAAACCGGTCTCCATTTATATTCAAACTATCATCTGGCAACCATTACAGCCCTACCACATTCTTTTGATACTGCTTATGTTAAAAAAAACAATTGTTTCAAGGTTTCAGAAGATTTTGTATCTTCATCCCTATCAGATGGCACATCAGCACTGCTTGTCCACTACTGACTTCTATGCAAAAATACTCTGTACCAAAGTTGGTCTAATATTCTGTAGCAGTTTTAATTTTTTTAATTTTACTAAATGCAGCCATATCTGAGGCAGAACAGCATCAAATGTATAAATCTAAAAGGCTTTCAGATTGACACTGTCAAATCTGATCAGTCTGAGAAATGGTGTTTTATAATTAAAGAATTTTCTATTTTTAGTAATAACAGCCATACTGGATGTCAAATTAGCATTAATTGCATAAAATTAAAAACTTCATGCCTGAGTGCTTTCTGTTAAATTTCATAAAATTCTGTTGAGTGGATTTTGAGAAGTCCTTTAACAGTTTTCCTGTTTTCAGTAACAGTGGCTGTATTTTTGAAGTTAAATCAGCATCATGTGATCAAATCTGAAGAACTGGAAGGCAGGATGCTTTCTATCAATTTTGGTCTAATTTTGGTGAGCCATCTTTGTGAAGTAGTCAAGTAAAGGTTTTTCTATTTTTAGTAAAAGTGGCCATATTGGATTTGCATTAATTGATAAAATTTGAAACCTTTAAGCCAAAGTTCTTTCTGGTCAAATTTTGTTGAGCGGCTTCTGTAATGGTGTAAATAGCATTTCTAAATGGATAACAGATACTGGACCATACAATAAACTCATCTGACCTCATGAACTGGTGAGCTAACTAAATTTACTAAATTTTACTGCATTTTGCCTAATCTTGTTACTATCTGTACATCTACTAAACTGCAGTTTTACATCAAAGGCATTAACAAACAAAAAAAAATGAATATACCGTATATACTCGCGTATAAGCTGAATAATTTAAGAAAAAATAAAGGCCTGAAAGAAGGGGGGTCAGCTTATCCGTGGGCCAATGTCTAAACTTGACAGTTTTTAAGTCTTTTTGTTGACTACTGTAAAGGCTGTAAATCTTGGGACACGAAAAAAAAAAATTGTGTCCCAAGACATATGCTTGTAAAAAAATCATTTTCAGTGACCTGACACTTATTAAACTGTTATCAAGTACTATAACTGACTTTGTTATTATCTTAAATCTGCATATTTTCTGATTTCTCCAACACGAAATTAAATAAAGGTAAATATAGACTTCATAATTCGCAGGCCGGTTGAGTTTACCCGGGAGACCAGGCTGAACTATAATGTACAGTACTTACACTTAAATCCTTATTTATTCCCAAACATATTAGATGCAGATTTTGCTTTATTCACTGTTTCAGCCAAATTGCATTCTTCCAGATAATATTTCAGCTAGTCCTTAATAGCTGTTTATGTCAAATCACGCGCTCACAAGTTACTCATTTTCAGTGATATAAACGATCCTACAAACTGAGGTAATATTTATGAAAAGGTAGGCACCAGCATAACTGACATGTACACGAAGAGTAGTAATAACAAAGGCTAAAATTCTCATTACTGATTAATTTAGATCATCATTAATCTATGTTCGTTTTGTGTTTTGGCTGAACAACATCATAACTTTCCACACAATTTAAAGCTTGATGATTCGGCATCTCCTTTGTTCATAGCTGGTGGATTTGTCTTTCGTTTTCCGACAGTAATATAGGCCAGTTAATCTTTAAAACCTGAAACTGGTTTGTGTTAAGAGGGAATTTTGACTGGCAACTATACCAGCACATTGATATGTACTTGCCTTTCATGCCATGACATTAGCACGATTACCGTAGTTTTGTAAAACGGGCTGTAAGACATACCCGTCAACTTTTCAAAAGCTAAGAAGGGAGACTGAATAAAAGAATAGAGAGATTGGGACCTAAAATCGGGAGGTTTTTCGTGGCATTTTTAAAGCCTTGTTTTCACTAAATATTGATCAATCTTCCGGGTCTAATACTGTCAAAATTTCCAAAGGACTCACGGTTTCTCCCTGTGAAGCTCCTTATTTTCCCCCAGGACGTGCCCTATTTTCATATTCTGGTCAGCTGTGGCCAAACTGCACAATAGCTAAAGGTTAGTCTTAAATAAACAAGCAAGCCAGCGAAACTAATTAAAAGTTTTAATCCTTATTGATGCAACTATTTTGTAAAAATGACAGGCACTCCATCGTGATTACGCAGGCACCAGCAATTGATTGGCAAATAAAGGATTGTCAATTTTTGTTGAACTTAATGTACCTAAATAGGCAGCCCCACGGTACTGTACATGTGGGCACTATTTTCCCCTCTTTGTATATCTGACCTTATTCCCTTATTGTCAACTCATAAGGCATTTAGTATTGCTTACCATAAAACAAATGTATTCTGAATTAGTTTCTTGAGGACACATTTGCTGTGTGGAATGCATTTTCATTCCTTCTTTTAATTTAATGATGGTAATTAACATTTGTATATACGGTATAAAACTGACAGGTGCTCACGCGTGTAAGTTTCTCTGGTGGGAATGGAGCTACAGCATATGGAGGTACAGCATTCACTGTGATCATAACTGGGATTGAAATTAATTAACGACAATTTTATTGTTGTGGTTTATTTTTTGTTCTGGTTTATTTTCTGATTTTTGTATTGTTGTAGATGAAGAAAAAAAATCACAAATTTATGTGAATAACGTTGAAACTTAACATCCTATTTAGTGAAGAAGCGAATTCTTTCTAGTAAAGTAATTATTTCATCACGACAATATTCACAGGTGATACAACAGAACATGGCTTCCATGGATTGCATACGATATATCTATTTATGTAGGACTTTTCTTTTTTAGAAGAAATGAAAATCGAAGACAGTGTATAATAATCAGGAGGTCTCTGCAAAAATCGGGAGATATTGTGAAATCGGGAGGTAGGCATGGAGTTTTTTGTTTTTTCTTGCTCCCGGCGTGAGAGTTGACAAGTATTGTGTAAGGTCGCTTACATCAAAGCAAACTACAACTCGGCTTCTTTGGTATTAGCATAATTTTCAAAGGATTATTTCTGAAACTTCATTATTGTATTTTGGAGATGATATTAAAGTTCAGTGCAGTGGTGCCCGTGATACGACTCCAAGGAATGAACTTCATTCAGCGTAATGTACTTCATTCCGCGCGTGTTCAAACCTACAATGTACATGCAGTAGCACCATTACGTAAATATGTTCAGTAGCCTAATTGCGAGCGTTGAATCAATCTGTATTGTTGTTCATTGTGTTGTCATATTGGGATTAAATTTTAATGAGTTAGGTATTTATGATTTCATGGCAAAATAAAAACGTAATTACTGGCATACTGATATAAAATGTCCAATTCAATAATGCATAAGCAATAATTGCGTCAAAAGGGAGAGGTAGTATTACAGCAACACACGACTGCTAAATTCTTGTCATCGTTTGATCAAATTATACACGTATCTAAATTAGGCAGAAACAATAAGAAAACAGAAAATTAAACAAATTACTTTTCAAACAAGTTTATACCATTTCTTTTTAATAATCATACATGCCAAGCCAGAGATAAGTATACGTGTACTTTTTGTTAATATAAGTTTGCCTAAATAATGCATTTAGAACTTACCGCGTGCATCTTGTGATGTCTCGGAGTTGTAGGTCAGCTTATGCGTGGGTTATGCACTTTTTAGTGTTTATACCTGTTCAGGTGGGGGTCGGCTTATATGCGAACAGGCTTATACATGAGTATAAACGGTAAATGATACTGATCAAGTTCTGCCAACAAATAAGACTGGTTCTAAAACAATTGCATAATCGAGATTTGTGATATTTTCTTTTACTTCTTGCTAAGAAAGAGAAAGAAAAAGAAACGAAAATTTACATGCTGTAAATTATGACACTGTGTGAAATATGATTCATGTACACTACCCATTTCATTTGCTTAGAGTCAAATAATCTATAGCATAGTCAGAAAACAATAACATATTCCCTTAACCTATAGAGTTTACAGCTAAATACCTTGAGCATCAACTTCATCAGCTGGTTTCAAAATATCCAGTATGTTTATCTTTGGTTTCACTCCTACAACAAATAAAGAAATACATTTTACTTTTTAACTGTCAAACGAAGTAAACAAACACAAAAATGAAAACAGTTATCACTGCTAATATATAGGCATTATATTGCCCTGTGGCACAGTAAACTCTTTTTAAAACTTATATTTTTTCTTACTATTATAAAGCATCACCAAGGCATTAACATTGTTGAGCATCTATTTATAGATACAAACACACACACACACACATCAAAAATATTTATATGAATAGTATTTTCATGAAATGCAGAGAGTGAAACTCAACAGTTACTTATAAAAGAATGATTACAACAGAGAAAGTTGTTGATCCAGAGTCTGATTAAAACAGAAAGTTGTTGATCTGGAAAGAACGATTAAAACAAACTGTGGCGGACCTAGAAAGTATGATTACAACAGAGACAGTAGGAGAATGATTACAAGAGACAGTGGTGGATCCAGGAAGAATGATTACAACAGAAAGCTGCAGGTCCAGAACAGTGATGATATGCTATTACTTCTGACAGTTAAATGTGGGCTGTTATGAGAAATCATTTTTGATCACATTTTGCCGAGTTGCTGTGATTTGGTTATCAGGTTACTGCAGCACACGTTATTGATACCACTATTTGGTTGCCTGCTTGTCTGTTAAGTTTTTTGGTAAAAACCAATTAGTAACAAGAGGCCCTAGAAGGCCTAAAATCTGCATGTGAATGCAAATTCAAACATATTTAAGCTGTTAATGGAAATAAACCTAGGAGCACACAGTTGCTACAATGTCTATTATTGTTGGTGTCATTCATTTAATTCTTATAATTACTCTGTACATAAAGAAGTCATTTATACAGTCAGCACTGTCCCCTAGATTCCTCACAATGGGGACATGGTCCTAAATTCAAACTGTCAAATTTGATAAAAGGCTGTTGAATGGCATCTTTTAGAAGCCATTAAAGCCGTTTTATACTGTTAGCAATGGCAGCACATTTTATTTAATATCTTTTGTATAAACTTAAAGGTCTTTCAGGACAGAATGCCTTCTGTAAAATTTGGTCAAAATGTATCAAGTAGTTTTTTGAAAAATAAATAACCTGGTTTAAGGATTTTCCATGGTGGCGTATTTCACTGCAAATTGTCATCATCTGCATAAATTTTTAAAGCCGTTTATGTCAAATTTGTTCAATTCATGCTAAGTTTGTCAAATTCTGCTGAACAATGTTTGAGAAAATGTTGTTTAATGGTTTTTCAATATTTTAGCACTGGTGGCCATATTTGATGGTAGATCTGTGAATGACTGTATAATAGAAATCTTAATTCCTCAATGGCACATTTGGAAAATTTATTTTTGTTTGTGTAGTTCCAATTAAGCTGTCAAAAATTTTGAAAACTTCTACAGAGTTTCCTTCAGTTGTAATGTTGGTCACCTGGGTGCCCGATCAAAGGGAAATTGTATTAAATGTGTACAAACCTGAAGTTAAGTCAACAGTTTTTTTTAATTCACAGTATCCTATAAATATCACTAATGCCATCTAGTACAAAGTCTAAGAATTCATCCTCATCTCTGAGAGAGTTCTGAAATCCTCCATCGTTGTCTAGTAAATCATCATGGTCTAATCATAAATATCGTCCTACTCCATTTCTTTGGTCTCACTGTCGTATGCAGGTGTTTATAGAGACTGAGCTTGAGCTTTGTATCACTTTGATCATATAATTTGTGAAATCTACTCAAAGTTGCAACCGAATACATGTCAGTTGTGTGTCAAGATCAAATAACCACCCTTTGTTACTTGATACAATACTACACTCGCAGCTCAATCAAATAGTTGTCATGTGGGAAAACATGCTATGGGATTAATGTCAATTATTTACTGAAAGAGGCAGACCTCTGCATGGCACTAAAAGCTACATGTATTTATAGCTCACTCAAAAGGAATGTCAACTTGAAAACAAAGTGAGTGTTACCTTTATAAGCAATGGCAGAAGACTTGTATATAGTAAATGCATATCCTATGGCTCATTTTATTACCTGGGTTATTATCAACGGGCAGGTACCCAAGTACCCAAATACCTGTTGGCATCTTTAGTTCCAATGTGTAATCTTTAAACATATCAGTCAATTTTATATACAATTTGTATGTAGCCTTTAGATGCCCTCATTTTGGTGTGAAATGGTATCTGAGGCGGAAGAAACTAGAAACCAGAAAGGAAACCAAAATGACATGGCTGGGCCACCATCTAACCCTGCATGCACTACATCTGGGTTTTTTTAAAAATGGGCTCTGTGCCCCATTACCACTAGAAAACAGTGGGGCCAACCAAGTGATGTGGGGGTACTCAGTGTTACTTACTAGATATGAAGAATGAATCTAGAAGAGAAAAAAATTTGGCTGCCACCTATATGTAATGCACAGACATTGTTTCTCATTAATGGCTTGTCCTTAGCCTACCTCAATAATGTATTGCACAGATACTGCTTCTTGTTACTGGCTTGTTTGAGGAGGGTAATTCCACATGTTAATCTAATGTGGATCTTTGTTTTTTATGTTTGTATTTCCATGAGTTCTTCTTCAGGAGTTTTAAAAACCAATCAGAAAACAAATTTCCCACTTAATTTGAGTGATTGCTGGGTTCCTCTTTAAGCTTTCACTGAAAGGGCATTTTCTTTTCTTGACGCTGGCTGCACCTCTTTCATCATGTTCATTGCTGTTGCTTAAACTATAATCTCCACAGTGAGTAAACGACTTAACTTTCCCGACTTTCCTATTTTTCTTCCTCAACACTTTCAGTCCTTTCTGTGGAATCTCCCAAAAAAATACAAAAAATGCACAAAGACTGCTCTTTTTCCATTCAGTAATATGATAGCCAATCAGAACTCATCATCAAATAATTACACCATTGACTGGTGTATTGATATCTCATATAGACCTATATACCTACAAAGAAAACCACATAGAAAGTTAATCAATTTGCTAACTTATTTTCTGCACCATCTGCAGTACAAGAAGACAACAACTTTCAGCATACTTTCACAACTGCAATGATGCCTCATAGATGCAACAAGACTGTTGGTGTGCAGAGCAAAGCAATAACCAGCTTCAAACTTTCTAAGGCTTTTGATAATTATAATTTGAACCTTGCCAAAGATTATGCAAAGGTCAACATACCTGGCTGAGATTTGACCTCCAAGTTGATCTGCACATTGCCCTCTCCCTGAACACACTGGTCCACCAGACTCTTGTTTGTATCCAACTGAAATACAAATCAAACACATATTCTAATTTGGAATTAACCAATAGTTAAAACTGACCTACTAGCCCAACATAAAGAATCCATGGACAGCCCACTCAACATCAGAATTTATACAAATCCACATATTAAGCATACTGATGGCCTGGACGATCAAGGAAAAAAGGTACATGAAAGAGGATCAATGTGATGAATAATTATGATCATTGTAATGAATACAAGCAAAGACCATTATCCCTGTAAAAACACAGCAAAAATTTTAAATGTCTTATCTTCTTATTATCTCTTAAAACAGAACTGATAAAAAATTCATAAAATATTTTGATAAAAATTATTTAAGTGCATACCATATCTTAAATGAGCATTTAATATTAAAGCTGTCAATTAATATTAAGGGAGGTAACAACTCTAATTACAACCTTCCTCAGGTTAAAAATCTTAATAATGTTCCCTCGCTCAGCCAGACTCACTTTTTTAAGATTAAAAAGCCATAAGAGCTAATTTATATAAAAGTGCCTATTATTAAAAATAAAAACTATTTTTTTCAGTTGTGTGAGTGATCCTAAAACTACACAACAAAAATAACTTATCACACTTTCAATATCCATCTTTGATCCTGGTAATAGTTGAGCCTTATTTTGACATGAACTGATATTTGTGATTTTTGTTATTTCAATTTCTATTATGATGGTGATCAAAATCAGAATTTTAGTATCTGGTGGTGTCTTGAAGTTTTGGTGGTAATTTCCACTCGATGTCTTAAATTGATATGTGAGATAAGTGAGGACAGAGAAACACAAGAAAACGCATAATGTCATCCTGAATAAGAAAGAAAGAATAATAAAAATAGCATATGAAAATAAAATTTAATACCTATTCAAATCAATCCTTCATTCGAGTATAACCGTTGTTCAAAAATTTAAATCCTCCTGTCAGAGAGCACATTTCATTTTATTATTACATTTTTACTCCACATGAACAATATGCCTGTAAAATACTATAACTTTTGTTGAAGCACTACTTTTAATGAAAAACCATGTATATAAACTATTTACCTTGGAGTATTAAAGTTACACTTCAATGATTTTCTGACAAAGCCACTGTATCAACATTGTCAATCAAGTCTCATAGTACCATAAATGCTTGTTGGGTAAATAATCTCCAAATTGCTGAATTAAACAAGTCCAGCTTTCTCAAAACCACTGATAATTAAGTCAGATCTTTCACTCCCTGTTGTGCACGCTGCAATTATCAATTCATTGTTAATTGGCTTGACTAATGAGATTGTAAGGTTCACTAATACATTACACTGTTCGTCACCAATAGCTTCTTCTTTCCCATTATGGCCTCCATAACCTGTGAAGCATATCAGTTGTGCAAGACTGATTTTAATTCTTCTTTGTACTCTATATTTATTATCAAGTATAATGGTTGAAGATGGTCTGTACATGAGGCAGGCACAAAACAAAGAAGTGATTCCACTGTCTTTCAATCTAGTTGGTGTCTTTGCACTTTGGTGGCGCCATCTTCCTTTCATGTTGAGCACTCAGACAAAACTATGGTGTAAGTGATTGATCTTGATAGGTGTTTTATCTGTACTCACAAAGGCTTAAGTTTTATTTTAGTTTTATTCTCCGTGCCAGTTTCCATTTATTTCCACTTGTAAGAAATCACATCGTAAGTACTGAGCTTGTCAGGTCTTTGAATTGTGCTCACACATCTGGCAGTATTGTTTCAAATATTCAAGTGACCGCCACTTTCGTCAGCATAGTTTTATTCTTTTGCATGCTTTAGTTTGGGTTTTTGTACAGGTTAAACCAAAAAAAATTAAATACTTCCTAATATGCAAACACTGACAGGAAATATCATGAATTTAAGTACCCTCAATAATGTCTTTTTTCACAAAACCACAAATATTGAGCCCCAGGGAAAAAAAATCATGCTACAGTATACACTACCCATTTATCTCAACATCCTTGGGCCGGAGTTAAAATTGTTGACATAAGTGGATGTAAAGATAAGGTAGGAGAAGGGCTTAACAAAATCCAAAATTATGCATACAAGTGACATTCATCTGTAAGGTGTGACCTGTACTCTGTGAGTAGAATTTACATTTGAGAAAATAAACAACAGAAATTTTGATTAAATGAAGGCAAAACCAGTCCGCAATACACCTGAATACTGACAACTGACATTTGTCATACATTTGTTTAATACAATCCATAATGCATCAAGTACTGTAGATGCATACGAAAAATCCATAATCTGAGCACAAGTCACATTAGAAAATTGATGTATTGGTCACATCCAGTTAGAAAACACATAGATAAACACATATTTACAAAGTTGTAGTAGTTGTTTTATTTATACCCAATTAACTACAAGCACATGTCAATAAACAATTTGCTATGAAATTCATTGTCACTAGTAACAAATTATTGTCTACCTGCTACATGTACTTACACTGGCCTAGATTTTGGTCTGCCTGAGACCAACAAAAAAAAAAATCATCTTGTTGAGGCTACCAAGGGGATGGGTCTCTTAACAGGGAAATGAAAACCTAACAAGTGAAAATGTTTCAAAAATATCTTTGTGAGATGCCCCTCATTCAACTTCCTTCATGGTAAATTTACTTTCTTCCCACAGATAAGGAAACTTTCACAGCAAAATAAATGTGCTCCAAACGCCAATTACTTTGGAAATTACAACAACTGATCTGAATTTATTGCTTTTATTAGTTTGGTGATGACTTCCTTTGACGAAGGGTGCATTGTTTTGTCTGAAGATTGTTACTGGCTTGATCTGAAGACATGAAAGGCAAACTTTAGAGTACAAAAAAAATGCCCGTTTGTTATTATGATGGTAATATTAAAGCCTGGCACAACATCAAAATAACTGTAAGATTAAGTGTGGGTCGGAACTAGCTGCTTGCCGACATAAACCACTTGAAAAGTAAAGGATTTACTAAAGCTTGGACCTTTTGACTCTAATGACACGTATATTTATTTTTAATCTTTATGTCAACATATGCCATGGAAATTTGAAAGTAACCACAGACCATGGGCAAGGGACTTTCTACTTTTGTCGGCATGGGTGGGCAGGGCTGTTTGTGTGTGTGTGTGTATATATATATATATATATATATATATATATATATATATATATATATAATTTGGGGGTGGGGTGAAGATGCAGGCAATATTGACTGTCAACATACTGGAATACTATCCTGGAGGTAGAACTGGTGATCAGCCAGTGAACACTGTAGTCTGAGTTCGAGTAGATGTTTAAGTGTGGCAAGAGGTTCTGCAATATCCATGTGCTGAATGATGAGATTCTGATACTGTGGTGGAGACTGCTGGTGTACAACCTCCTCCTCAACCACCACTCTGAAACAGTCAAAGGAAGTTAAAATCAATCTTTTTTCCAGCTTCATGAGTATACAATCCAAGATTCCTGAAAAGTTTGGCAACCTGTCCTAAAATTTTACCTACATGTCTCCAAATTTTAGCCAATACTCCACCACAAAGGTGGATTTACCTTTTTTTTTTTATTTTTCCATTAATCTTTCAGGAAATGCATTAAACATTTTTCGGAAGTATTAGATAAATCAGATTAAATCAAAATTGAAATAAGGATCCTGATGAATTTGATATCATAAATAATTTAGTACCTTAGTTACAAAACTGAGTATAACTCCCAGATGATGATTTGGAAATTAATCAAAAAACTAAATCATTATGTGACAATCTACTGAGTATGCAAGTGGAGCACAACTGCCATGAAAAGATCAAATTTGTTAAACTCAGTATCTGATGATGGTCTGTGAAAGAGTATTTCATATGTTTGATTTTTATGAGGCAAGCCAAATGTGTAACAATTTAAGAAGACCACTGGTAAAGAGGTCTTAAATAAAACTTTATCATCATTTTCTTCCTCTTTATCTTTATGGTTAATAGGCCAGTTTGTCATGGTTTGATATTTAGAGGATCTTGCACAAATATTCTTTTATGGAACAAGCTGAAGCAGAATTAGTGTTTACACAACATGTATCCCCACAATTCCTAAGGCAAATGTCAGTTGGGTAATACTGTCTTTAGTTCCCAAGACATTAATTTGTGATTTTTTCCTTCAGGATGTCAGTTTGAAATTTATGATATTAGAATACATGTACTTTATTATTTCCATCATAGTTCTATCTCTAGCTTACAAAAATAAAGTCCCAATGGTACAATTTGTTGGACAGAGAGTCCTTGGAGAGGTGGGGAATGAAGAACATAAAATTACTATGGGGAGAATTGATCATATTACTAATCTAAAGCTTCTGATAATCAATTCCTAGATTTTCAAGCTGTATCCCAAGGGGTTATTTCCCATGGGGGGGGGGGTAATGATCAACCCATAGGAACAAGGTCAGTTGCATGTATAAAAATGTCTAAGCCATTAAGTGTATATATAGTTATACAATGGGGATCTCAATAGTTTCTATGTTATGACCAGAATTTAAGTTCTTTGAGGGTTGGGAAAGACCCTGGTGCAATGCTCGGATGTCCTAGGCAGACATCTGCTGACACCTGAATCATTGCTCACACAAGATAGTTCTCAAATTTAAGAAATAGACAGCTCTTGAGTCATGTGAAATTTATATAATATCACTCAAACCACCTAGGCCCATTTCAATTATGATTAAAATTTTAAAAAAACTGTTGGCACGATCTACACCCAAATGACTATCGCTGGGCCAAGTTTCGTATGTCTAGCTCTAACAGCATAGGAGTTCAAGGACATTACACATGTACATGTAGTTTTTATTTGATTTGCTGCTTTTAACACACTGATGGCTATATCATGTGGAGGAAATGAGAGCTCAGCATTCCTTAAAAGATACAGAGACAGTGTACATACATAGACTGTAGAACAATATTCCTGAGCTTCTTTTGAAATGTAGTAATGAAAAGATTATATGCAAAGACCAGCTTACAGCTGGCACCATTCCATAATATTTAGTAGGATTTATGAATCAACTGAACACATGTTCAAGATTCTATTTATCACATTACATTAAGGACTTTGTATTACTCAATGAAATTGCTACAAACTGTTGCTAAGTGTCATACCTGCCAACCCATAGAGAGGAATAAGTTTAAATTAAGTGGATAAGGTGTGTAATCTGTAAATAAAAAGCGTACATGCGTAAAACATACACATCAGCATCTACAAGTGTTTTGTTTTTTTTAATGACATCGAGTCATAACATTGCAACAACTGCAATTGCTTCATACTGACCATAGCCATAACATTTAATTTTCTCCTAATTCTGGATGTCTAAACAATTATGCTCAGACTTTATTTGTGATTTATTCTTGAATATATTACAGTATAATTGTTTTCAGAACTCTTAAAGGTGTTGTTATAATACTTTCTGCTCAGTATTTTACATTATAATGTTTATGGGATTATAGTGAAAGCCTTGGCCAATGCACCAGTTCACAAACAGAAAGCATATGACTATAATTATAAGACTTGTAATTGCTGTTACTTGTTCCATATGGTTAGCGAGTTGTATTAGACACAGATGCTGGTCATGATCTGCATGTCAAGCCCACTCCAGAGCTTTAAGAATGAGGGCATTTCTTTAGCTACTAAAGACAGAATGCATTTAATCAATGAAGTCAATCTAGAGTATGGATGGACAATGAGGTCAATCTAGGGTATGGATGGACATGAGGACAGACATGCACACGATTGCCAAAGTGATGACTATATTAAGCTTCTGCCAAAGCAGGCTTGACAAAACTGAGTAAAAGATTTTAATTGTGTATACCAGATTTCATACTCATATTTCAACTCCATAAAACATGAAAACTGGTAGATCTTCCCTAATCATTTCAGACATTTTTTCAAATTTACGGGTTAGTAAAAGTCAAATTGACTATACTTACCCCTCTCCCATGACTATTTCTTGCTGACCTTGTATAATTGATGACTCATCTAACTCTGAGTTCTCCTACAACATAATTAAAATCAACATTTACTTGCACATAAAAACAAATTCAAGTGGAACCAAATCCTTTTGATGAATTACTATGTAACACCAGGATTTTTAAAAAAAAGTAAATGTTAATATATCTGCAAATGCAAGGACAACTGATAATAATACCTCTACATGAAGCGAGTTTTCCTGCAAGTCATCTTCTGTGTCAGGTTCTATATGTATGTGTTGTATGATACCATTGTCCTGTATGATTCCTTCCACATCTTCCTTATCCCCTTCATCTTCTTCTGACATCCCAGTTCCCACTACTTCATCCTCAGACATTTCCAACTTAATTCTTTTAGAGTCAGGTTCCCCATCACCACTATCTACGTGCAGTTCTTCATAACCATCACCAATCTCAGCTGGCTGCTTCACAGCTGAAAGACAACAAGTTTATAACAAGTTGTCGGAGATAATTTATATCAATCTCTTGAAAGAGAAATTCATGAAACCTCTATTGCAAAAGATGGCCTTAATATAGGGTAATGCTATGAGAAAATTAATTAAAGAAAAGACAGGGCATTAAGAAATGGCAAGACGCAATATACATCAAATCTTTTTGTGTGCAGCTAAACAAAATTAGTACTAAAGGAAGTCTGAAGATATGCTTGGTTTTATGCTACACTGCAGTACACAAAAAACCCCAAGGCATTATCATCTAAAATGTTATCAACATTTAGCTGACCATTTGTTGTGCTACTGTCTCCCTATTGCTCAATGTTCATACCTTTAAGGCAGATAGTTGAATGCCCTGGATTAATTAGTCATTCTTGACCCCTTTGCAGAACCACTCTTCGCTTGCTCCAAATAAAAGATCTGGTCAGTCTGTACAGCATAATTATTCTTATAACGTCTTAAATAACAACAGTTGTTTTTAAAAACTTTAATTTATACATACAACTCGAAGACAATAAAGATCTAAAGACAGGAGCTAACTGGTTATTTTTCTACTTGGGGGTAAGGGATGAATTCTCTAAAAGGGGGTTTTCTTTTGTTAAAAATTCACACATTTTGTTTTGCAGTTAAAATCTACTATTAAAAAATATAAAAAGGAGATATGTTAAAAGAACCACCCTATGTCCTCTGTACTGCCAATTAAATAAACATCTGGTTAGACTGCATCACCTAACAAGAGGCCCATGTGGACCTGATATCACTTACCTCGCTTATATAAGCTAATGGTTGAGCTTTCTACTAATCAGGGTAATGTAGTAAGAACACAGTAATGAGTAACCTCCCCGTCTTTTTATGATGACAACTGTCTAATCAAAATTGTTTCCAATGAAAATGGCAAATATCTTGCTCATGATCAAACTTGTTAAGATCTTGATGACATAAACCTAATTAACAAGTTTTATCCAAATCTAATGACAAAATAATGTCTCCAGTGAGTAAAAAACATCGGGCAATGTCATGAATTAATTAATCCTCACTACTGCTTGTAATATGCTTAACTCTTGCTTATAATCAAAACTGTCCAATGTCTCAATGATACAAGTTGAAGTTGTTGTGGACTTAACATCATTTTTTCAACACATGATAAGCTATACATGGCAGCCAGTTTATCTGGTGGAGGAAGTACCCAAGAAAACCCAGAAAACCACCAACCCACAGGAAGCTAACGGCAAGCTTTCTCACATACCCATGTTGACTGAGACTGGGACTAGAACCCATGTGGACAGGCCAGATGTCAGTGATCTTTAAAGGTAAGCACCTTAGACACCTTGATGATATAAGACTATTAAAAAAGTCTGACAAGTAGTTCCTAGACTGCAGACACACTCATCCAATCAGATGCAAAATCATTACTATGCATGGATCTCACAATCAAACTGTTTCTAGATCTTTAATATATAAGCCTATATCACAAGTTTGATCAAAAACCTGACAAGAAATAAGACCTACAGGTTAGTAACAAGCATAGCCAATCTGAGTCAAGATCAGCAAAATAATGTGAATGGACCTCACACATAATCAAACTTGCCCAAGATCTTAATAAAATTGAATCAGAAATACAGCCTTTCAAGTAATAAAAGTTTATTCAGATGCAAGGTCACCTGGTCATTATGTGAGTTGACTCACTCATTTTCAACTGTAACTGAGATCTTGATAATATAAGCAAATATTCCATGTCTGACTAAAACATGCTCTGTGACAACCCCTCCAAGGTGGATAACAACCTCATTAATTCAGAATCAAGATGACTTCACTGGCATGAGTGGATCTCTTTCATTATTAACCTTATCAGAGATACTAATGATATAAGCCCATATAACAAGTTTGATTGAAACTTAATAAAAATGTGGTTTCCAGTGTGGTAATAAGCGAATGCTGACAGATGGATGACATGTGATGAATACAGGGTCATGCAATCAACTCATCTGGCCTTATGGCCTGGTCAACTAAAAACTAAAAACACACCAAATATTTTCCTAAAGAATGTGTATCAACAACTTAGCTGTCCTAAAGTTCCTTTCACTCATGTAAAACATTAAAGTCTAAGGCAGTATCATTTATTTTGTAGGTCTCCATAATCATGGTTTGTGAAGAAAAATAATGCATTGTTATGTGTACTTAAATTCATAGTTTTGTCTACTGAAGTTTGCATATATTTATAAGTATTCAATTTTGTGGATTAACCCTACAAATACACCAAATAAAGAATACAAAAGAATTAAAATCATGCTGACAACAAATGGCTTCAATGGTTAAACCAATACTACTGCCTGTATGAACACAAATCAAACACCTCTCAAGGTTCATCAGTAATATTCAACATCAATGACAACCAAAGCAACCTGCAACATTAAGTTAACTGATCATTAAAAATACATGTACAAGTTCTTCCTTAAAGAACTGTCCATAAAGCTGCACCATACATTACCCTAAGATGATCATGGGGTTTAAAAAAAGTGGCCTATGAGTGGTAAATATCATCTTCGATCCTCATTTATTTGGATAATGTCATCATTTCACAAGTGAACCAAAAATGGGATCATCTGCACCATGCTTAATGCAGTTAGCAAACTGTGTCAATATGTGATGTGTTTGAGCCCATCAAAGTGGAAAGATGCTAACCAAATTGAACAACAATAGATTCACTTCTTTATTTGAGCCTGCCATATATAAAACTTAACCACTATACTACTTAAAACTTACCAATCATGCCAATTCATGCTGAAAGGATAATCTGTGGCTCACCCAAAGATATGTGAAACACTGGACCTAATTAGCCGAGGCATCAAGAATGCTGGTCTCCTTTAATTCAACAAACATCAGGATATTACCAGACAAATGATTGTAAGTACCAACAGACTCAATTAATGCAACATTGATTCAGTGGTTTTATCCAAAAATCAGTGAAGTGTAAGCTTAAATACTCTACAGTAATTAGTGTATATACCTAGTGTTTCATTAGTAATTGTGCTTCAAGCAAATAGTTTCAGTTTATTAGTTATGTTGTTCATTGGAATTAAGTATGCATGGATAAGCATCAGCAAAACCTCACATAAAAATGGTTTTTAAATGATCAGTAAAATACTTAAATCACACTGGTGAACAATCTAGAATGTCTTCTTTACACTGATATATGTTGTCATTGGCTGAGCATACTGATGGGATAAAAACAATCAGCATGGAATTGCTGGGGTGGGGGAAGCAGATTTTAAACCACGAGTTAGTCACCTTACTTTTCCAAATTTGTAGAAGTAGGTGTGGTCAATAGTTTTTCTTTGTTACTGACATAACTAAATGCATGTGCCTGCTATGTTTGTCTCTGATGAAAAAATGAGACATGCTTTCAAAAGGATTTACATTTCTTGGCAACAGTTGCACCTTAATGAATCGATCTGAATAATTAATTAAATTTTTATATCCTAGCAACATTTTCAGTTGTAGTGTGTGAATACCTTATGCTTTATCTCTTTTCTCTCTGTCCTTACTTATGTCACAAGTTATCAGTTTAGGTCAGCAAGTCAAAATTGCAGCCACTGAATACTGTATTGATATGCGTGTAATGAAACAAAATATATATAATTCTTATTATTTTCTTCCAAGGGTTCAATAAAACAAACACATGTGAAACTCCTAATTACAAAAACATTGATTTTTCAAAAAAACTTTGTTGATCTCCAGGAATGAAACACAGTATAAAGAATGGGAGGAGGGGGTCTGATTCTTCATCATAAGTGACTAAATCTACTTTCTAAGAAAGTATTTTAGTAATAAAAAGTAATTTTCACCTACAATTTACAATCATTCTTTGAAAAATTAGCTATGTTCACCAATTATGATAAGAAAAATATTACCAACAACCTGCAGCAATGCCCCTGGACCACCAGAGGAAGGTTTGCCACTGCTCAAATTCCTGCTAGCTTTCCAGCTTCTCCTACTTTATTTTTTCTTACTGAAACAGCAGAGTATAACTGTAACCTGGAGAAGCTGCATTGGATAAATGCCTAAAGACTCTGTACTAAATAACCTACTTGTGTTTCTTTGCAAGAAAACATCAAGCCAAACTTCTAACCTGGCATGTGCCCTTCTGACCTGGCAAGGCATGCTTCAAGTTCACTAAATGGCATGCAATTATCATGCCATTTTCACATTCTGTAAGAAATATGAAACACCTGATTACTTACACATGGAGAGATACCCATCTTCTGTCATAGTAACAGTAACTGGTTCACTACCATCATCTGCATCTGTCATTTTGAACCTGGTTTAAATAAGATAACATGTAAAGAAAAAAAACAAATAAAAATCAACCTATCTGATCAATCTTCAAAAGACAAGTTAGCACCTTAATCATTCTGGATTTATGACTTAGGTACTGTACTCTATTACTCCAGTATTATAACCCTGTCCATATAAGCTATCAAGTATAACTTATGCCTGACACATGCACTAAATTATGTCCAAGAGCTGTATTTACAGCTGAGTATTGGTGTTATTAACTTCTGCCTTTCTCTATGCTAACAAAGAAAACCTGATTAAACATGGCTGATGGGTGTAAGTTTTTAAGACACATAAATGTAGGTATCAATATGATACACAACCAATGACATGATACATTATCAATATACATATCAACTTGACTTTTCATCTTAAGAAGGTTTTTCAATAGAAAGGTGGTTCCATTTCATATCTTCTGACATACTGGTTGCATTTCTAGTTTGAAGATTACAGACACAGACTTGTCATCTGTTCTTGCGGCTCTCATCCTAGACAAGATAAAACAAAATACAGTCAAACCTGTCCCAATGGTGCCTGTGTTCAACAGTCACCCAGTCACAATGGCCATAATAATTCCCGCTGACCAAATTCCTATATAAATATCCTGTGCTGTACTGAATGGTCACCTGCCAGTGGCCAGGTATTTCATAATCTTAATTAAACAATAGTTTCACCCTGCCTTAAGCAGTCACCGAAGCATACAGACAGTGATCATTCCAAGCATGTAAATTACTTCTTTTGTTTGATCAGCAAATTATTGTTTAGAGAAAGGAATATTATCTGAATTGATGTTTAAGCGTTTCATATCATAATTGTATTTACCATACTCCATTAACAGTCAAACTCAAATATTTCAACATGTCTGCTTTAAAAGTAATGCACTTTTAATCTTAACATATGACTGAATCAATTCATTTGTTGGATGGTGGAAAAGGTCATTATCACAGTTGAAATATAAATCACCTTTTGTGCCAATGTGACAGGTATAGTTATATATCTTCATCTATTTACCTATGAATTAAAATTATCTCTCACGAAAAGTTCATATCTGAGAAGAGATACAAGTTACATTACTTTCCGTTAGGGTCAGTGGATATTCAATATTCAAAACATGTCTGTAAATGCAGCTGAAGTTTTGGTTCATGGATCACAATAAACAGCTGTATGTGGCTTCTTTGATTTTCTGTTTATCACCAGCATCTCACACAAGTCTACTGTCTTTTGATTTTAGCGATTTGAGCAACTGACTAGGCCAGATATTGTTTCTATAGCATAAACCAACTAAGATTGGTGTTATCTTTTAGTACTGATCTCATTAAAGCGAGCAGGACAGTAATCTTATGTGGAACTTAAATTTGAGGGAGAACAACACAGACCTGTAATTATTATCCTGTTTTACAGTGCACATAAAACAATCCTGATAACGTAATAATAATAATAACAATTATTTTCAGTGCTTGTTGTTCAAAACTCATGTTAAAAGGTGAACTTTTCCACAGTGGTCAACTGTGTATAATGGCCAGTTTTGCCTTTTCCCACGAGTGATCACAAATGACAGGTTTGGCTGTACATCCAACAGGCTACCTGCTAGGTGTCAGTGAGTTTTATTCAACTGTTAAGGCCATTTCAGACTGCTCCATTTGTTCATATACATGGCTCATCTTGGTCACTACACCCTTTGTTTTGCACTGCATGTATTCTCTTAAAACATTTTATTACCAATTTTATGTCTTCACTAAAATTTGGAAGGCATTACAGTGTTATCATCAAAACAGAAGAAATAGTGCAATTTCTTCATGCATGGAAAATCTTATCTAGAACAAGTCTGTGTATGGGAGCTGTGATGACTAACAACCAAATCCACCACAATGTACCTCCTCCATATGCAAAACATCTGCCGCTGACAGAGATGTTCGTTTCTTTGAGTTAAAAAGGAAATTATTAAAAACACCCACTCCCCTTCCAAAAATTAACAAGGTGAATATAATGCATGCAGCTTTCAATCTTCTTGCCGATTATGTGCTAAAAAATGTTTTGAGCCTGTCAGCATATTCAATTGGTGATGACATGTATTAAAGACATTCCAAACTTGTTCCCCATTTACTTACTTTACAGATCATTTAACAGTCAATTCTGTGCAAAGTTTCTCTGTTGCTTTGCATTTATTTCTATAGAGTTTGGCTGCCAATACTTGCGGTGTTTCAAGCAGTGAATACTATGGTTAATTCTGATAGGTGGTAACTGTTTTACTCTGGACTTGAATAAACAATAACCACAAATCAGAACTGAATGTAACATATTTCAACTGTGTGACATTAGAAGTGTAGCCCAAGTAGACAAGACATTAAGCAACAGCAAAACTTTGTGTAAAAGTGATTTTTAAATGATCAGTAAAATACCTAAATCACGCATGGTAAACAAATCTAGACTATCGTCTTTATGTTGATATATATTATCAGTGGCTGAGCATACTATGGGATAAAAACATCAGCATGGAATTGGCGAGAGGTTGCGGGGGGACCAATTTCAAATCACATGAGTTAGTCACCTTGCATTTCCAAATCTGTAGAAGGCAAGTGTGTATTGTCAATAGTTTTTATTTGTTACTGACATAAACAAATGCATGTACCTGCTACATCTGTCTCTGATGACTTTTCAATTTAAAGAATGAAAAGGCAGACTAATAATTATTCACAACTGCTGAGTATTAAAGAAACTTGTATAGGGCAAGCAACATTCTTCACCTCTAGTATCAACGAAGTATATATATGGAAAAGATATCAATACACTGACATAACTGTTTCACCTACATGAATGTATATCCTTTTACGGTCTCCATATGAGCCATGAGGTGTAGACTGGCTATTTGACACTGCTGTAATAATATACTTGCAGTGTACAGTACTGATCAAGAAAGAAACATGGAGATCAACAAATTCATCATTTGTTATGTGATTGTGCTATTTGTTTCCACTAAATGCAGACCTATATGACCTGTGACAAAATTACTGAATATTTTAAATGTGTGTGTGTGCATATTTTTGATGGAATTACTTGTATTGTGGATTCAATGTATGTGACGTGATTCGCGGGTGAGTATACGGTTTTGATACTTTATTCATTGCTATACATTAGACATGTACATATAAACAGTACACACGTATGTACCAATGCGTGGTTCTCTGAATAAAGTAAAATATTATATATGCCTTCTCTGTTTCACTACAGGTGTATTTCTCATTTAATATGCATCGAATTAAGATGATAACTGTGCCAATGAAGCATGTATTTTTTCACTCGCATTTATTACCTAAACCCCACCCTCGCACATTTTTTCGGGTACATGCATCATTTTCCTGAGCTAACTGTCCTGCTTGCTTATAAAATGGTTCAGTCTATAACACAGTCAGGTTCTATGGCTCCCAATTACCGTGTTATAGCGGGGTCACACTGTAATTTTTCTTTCCAACTGAGAATGATAAATATTGATAAGTGAAAGAGGATGGGTAGTGTTGACTTCATATAATACCTTATGTGGGCTAAATTTACCAAACACAACTAGACACTGTGTCAAACACGAACAAGTGTTTGCTATTTTAAAAGGTACATTACTTGCCATTTTCCAAGTGGTCTAAAGCCCTCACTTTTACAGATCATTGCCATCTCACATCTGTCTGCTTGGGTTCAAGTCTCAGGTTCAGCCAATGTGGATATGTGAGAAAGCTTGTCAGTAGCTTCTCATGGGTCAGTGGTTCTTTCTGGGGTTTTCCCAGGTTCTTCCTCCACATTTATACTGGCTGCCATGTATAGCCTATCTTGTGCTGAAAAATGGCGTAAAACCCTACAACAACATGCCATTTTGTATCCTTCTGGATGACACATATTAAAAAGTATCATGTGGAATCAGTTCGTATTAAAGATGGCTTAAAATAAATGATTTCTCATTGAACTGCTGGGGAAATATTGTTTAACTGTTGTTGGGAAACTGGTTCCTCTGGAGTCAGCTACAGTGTTCTAACAGAGCCCCATCCTCTGCTCAAAACAAACAAATTTCTGACTTATCATTCATTGTATATAAACGAAATTAAATTTAAAGATAGTTGAGAAATTAACAATTGATATTAAATCATGTTCTAATTCATAATAAATCTAGTATTTTAAAGTCAGTGTTGGAAATAATTCTGTTTGGCAACTGGTAGCATGTAGCTACATTTTGTAAATGTACAATATTGATCTGATCTTTCTGGGCTATGTGAGTTTTTCCTTTTTTTTCAATTGTTAATATCTTCACTTACTGAAAGACAAAATACACATTGTTGTAATATATCATTATGACACAATGACCAGTTTATGCGATCAAACGGCAATGATACAGACCTAACGAAGCAGAAAATAAATATTTCACTCAAAATTATACAAAGGATTACATTTGAAAAAGTTACAAAGAAATCCATGTTATTTCAAGTAATGAGATGCTCTGTTCTATTTTAAGGAACAACAAAAGTTGCGTGCCTTCGGTTGGGACTTGTGCATCCGCATGTACTTGTGTACAAAGCCTTGCATTCGCCAAGAAAGACATGTTTCAAAAATGGCGGACGAGGCCAATCAAAATGATCTCATCCAACAGAAAAGAAGAAATATAAAAAATAGCAACTTTTTGTGTCTCATTACAAAATGTCCATGGGAACTAAGATGTTTATGAAAAGGAAATCGCTGTCTGCTACAGCGCAAAACTTTGAATCAAAACTTCCGGCTGCCAAAACACGTTCAACATCCTGTTCAGTATTTACAGTGACCACACACCGTGAACCATCTATTTCCAGGTGACATAACAGCGAAATTTCAAGTTGAATGAAAAAAATATAACGATCTAAAATATTTACGAGTTACTCTTTTGGATGTCACTTCTTCCTTTCCTTTAAGAAGAAACGGAGTGCATGAAATTTCGACCGGAAATTTCAGTCGACGGAAATGGAGACAAAGTAGGATCTTCCGCTCAGGAATGAATTTCGGTCACGTGACTTGGAAAAATGCCTATTATTGGCTACAACTATTGTAGAGGACATTTTTATATGGAAAGAATTTAATCGAGATCCGGACAATTGTCTCCATAAGAACTGGATATCGGTGACAGACGTAGCCTCAGTACATTTAACATTTTAAGACTGCAAAAAATTCAATTTTATAACATTCATAAAAGTAGTATGCCTACATTAAATGGCAATAACAAAATGTGAAATAAAAATAAAAAAAACATCAATCAGAAAGCTAAAACCTATAAAAGTAGGCTATTTCAAAATAAAGATCAGACTGACAACAAAACCAAAGCAATAAAATCAGATAGGCGAATGCTTATAGAAGTAAGCGACTACAGTAAGATAAAACATGGAAACTTCCTAACACCACCAGCCACGCATACATCAAACTATTGGAAAACTATTAAATATCCCCCAAGTTGTTGTTGTTGTTGTTGTTATAGGGTTTAACGCCATTTTTCAGCACAAGATAGGCTATACATGGCGGCCAGTATAATTGGTGGAGGAAGAACCCTGGAAAACCCCGGGAAGAACCACCGACTCACGAGAAGCTACTGGCAGGCTTTCTCACGTACCCACGTTAGCCGAGCCTGAGACTCGAACACACGCAGACAGAGGTGAGATGGCAGTGATCCGTAACGGTGAGCGCTTTTGACCACTCGGCCACTCGGGGCCCCCTATCCCCCAAGTACTACAATTGCAGAATGGATATTCGATGCAGTAAGAGCTCTTCTGAATTTAGTATAACTACTGTCATGCCTGGCTTCATTTGGTGTAGAGTTCTATAGCTTAACTGCTGCATAATTATAACTGTTACTAGCATACTTTGTTGTGCAACTACTTTGTATATGAATAATGTTTTATATCTGAACAAATATTTCGAGGTTGTATATTTTCCAAATGTTTTATATCTGAACGAATATTTCGAGGTTGTATATTTTCCAAATGTTTTTTATCTGAACGATTATTTCGAGGTTATATATTTTCCAAATGTTTTATATCTGAACGAATATTTAGAGGTTGTATATTTTCCAAATGTTTTATATTTGAACGAATATTTAGAGGTTGTATATTTAGAATATTTAGAGGTTGTATATTTTCCAAATTAGTATTATGAGTTAGGTCTAAATCATAAGCTACATTTTTTTTTATATCCTGGGGGGGGGGGCAGTCTGTCTCAATCAAGGTAGCTGGTTTTACTCTTTTCAAACACTTCATGATAAGTACCGTCAAAATCATTATATAAATTTTGAAGCCCGAAATTGTAATTGTTTTTTAAATTTTATTTACAACCCAAAAATGCCAATGCTATACTGGAGAACAAAAGTTTACGTTTTTCATAATAAATTATATTTCCTTTTATCTTTCAGAGGTGAAGTATTTACCGTAAAGATTAAGAACATTTATTTGTCATGATGGCTTTTTAATAATCTTAATGACAATATACCAAAATGTTATTTACCATACTAAATAAAAACTGAGTTTTTTTTGTGTGTATGATTTTGAATTTATCAGGCTTTACAACTCTGCATTTCGACCTCGTTTCTGGGCGCATAATTTGTTAGATATCAGAATTCCTCTTGAAGTTAAATTTTTGAAACCTTTTTATTAATAAAATTAGCCAAGTTTCATTAAATTAACGGGATAAATAAATTCCTGCTGAATTTTCCAGCACGATGATTTTTCGGAATTCAGAAAATTAAATGTAGTGAATCAGAGTGCCGACTGAAGTAACCATTGTTTGCTCCCATTTTATTTTAATGCAACTGTTTAATCAGTTTTTAAGTGTATTTGAAGCTTTGTGCAGAAATAAAGCTTATTCAATGCAACATGTTTGCTGTGTTGCCTTTTCGCATGTACTGGGGGTGGGTGGTATTCGTAATAAGTACATTAAAGATTCGGAGTACTAAAGATACAGAATGATGAGAACCAGCCTAAAAATGAGCTGGCTGGTCATGATTATAAAAGTAAAGATTTTAGTTAAAAGAATCTTTTGAGAGCTTATCCTAGTTTGTGACGAACTATATGGTTGGGGTGGGGTGCTCCCAATATTTTATTGAAACTATTAACGAAGTCCCACCCAGGCTCTGTTTTGTTGGAATTTATTTTTTTAGTGAAAGATAGATGTAAAACTCCGAGCCCCCAGTCAGTAATGCCGACGGTTAGATGGTTAAATATACAAAAAAGGCTGAAATTCAATGAATAACAATTTAATAACAATTCAGTAATCAAATGACTCAAATTTCCAATGACACTCCTTCCAATCGACCCTTTAATAAGCCCATTGCATCACTTGGTTATCAGTGTGAGATTGATTTCCATCTGTCCTTGTAATTCTTCTCATCTGTTGTATCGTTTCTCTCTATTTCTCCCAATTCCTTCTCCTCTACCTCCCCGAACTTTATCCAAATTCCTTCTTCTCCTCCTCCTTTTCTGCAGACTCGTTCTCCTCCTCCTCCACTTTTTCTCCCACGACTACACTTCTGTCTACTTCGACTGTCTCGGCTACAGTCTCAATTCCGTCTCCAGCTCCTGAAGATTTGGGACCCACTGGAACCGAAAGTTCTCTACCCCTTAAAAAGTTTCCTGTGAAAACACAAGGACGGTACAATCTTTTACCTTAGCCCTCTCATCTCACACTACACACAGCCTATCATCAGATAACGGCTAATTAAATTTCTTCGGTCATGCATTCGTTCACCTCGAGATACCCATACGTTCTGGTATGATAAAACAGCCTCATAATACAGCACGGTATCAATTACTTCTTATATGTGCATCAATAAATTATTTCGTCACATCAGTACATATTCCTAATCCCGTTATACTAAACAATATCACAATAATCTGACGCATTTCTTTACCTTACAACTCATACAAAGCACTCAAATATTCAAATATCCATGCTCTTATATATGCAAACGTCCATAGTAACTAATCTTACATACTTCAATCATGTTTCCAAATTCACAAGTCAAGCATGTTTAAATTCTAACATAACGCATTAATAAATGCACTGGTTTACTACGAAGTAGCCTAATAGCGAATTACAAAATTAATTCTGACCAAAAGCTAACAATCTACATAATTCCGCCTCGCATCTAATAATTCTCTACGTAAGGCACAAGCCCATTTCTCAAATACGCATGTAAATGAAACATTACAAAGGTAATTCTACATACTAAACGATCCTAGTAATTAAGTGTACATACTACAAATAATTATAATTATGATGCCGTAATATTCTGCAAAAATCGAGCAAATACCTTACTGACCTTTCCGAAGCTTTGTCTTTCCTTAGAATCTACCTCTATGTTCTGTCGCCAGATTACAAGTGGCTTCTTTCTCGGAGTAAATCCTATTGATCTGGAATCCTTCCAGGCGAATACTGAATCATGTCCTCTATCTCAATTTCGATTGGATATCGCTGTGAACCGATCCAATCAAACTTAGCGGACAATGTCCCTCTCTCTGTCTGTCAACGTGGGGACGGATAAGAACACGCCCCGTTCATCCCGTGGACTTTCCTTTTGATCCTTGAACTAACCTTTAACATATAGGCGTGATAACGGCAAACCTTTTTAAGTGACACGACCGTTCGCTTTGCCGACTCAACTTTACGGTCTCTGGCTGGTCATAGTAACCTTGCGTAAGAGTTCAACACTAACCCCGCGGCAATCTTTAGAGATCAAATACATGGGCGCGGTAATATTCACAAGACAGGTAGATTATAGCTTATACATGACTTTAGCTGGGTGCTAAGCAAACGTGACAGTTGCAGCTGAAAAAATAGAGACACTGTTTGATTGATGGAAATTCAGTCCTTTTATAAGCTTGAGTGTGGAACTCTCATTACTGACATTGCACCTGACTCTTTGGCGCGGTATTGAAAGCACATTTCCAAACTCATGTAGATCCAGAAATGTCACGACCCATATGGTTTTCTCTACACAGAAGCCGTCATGAAGGGCATAACTATAATGATAAATATAGGTTTGATATAAACATTCAGATATTTAAAGTTATTAAATTTATATTATGGTATATGCATAGGTTTACTGTTGGAACTGAATTAGTACCATGATTCCTTAAGGTAATTTTCGTTACATTTGTTTGTGATACAAAGTGGTTAGAGCATCCGCCTTGGATGAGGGAGGTTGCGGGTTCGTGCCCTTGCCGAGTTATACCAAAAACTTATAAAAATGGTAATAGCAGCCACCTCACTTGACGCTGAGCATCAGGAGGTTAGTGTTATGACTGATTGGCCTGGTTTCAGAATAATGTGACTGGGTTGGACATATTGCTATATGTCTGCAGCATGATGCCCCAGTTCTAGACATCACTATGATATGACTGAAAAATTGTTTAAGCTATGTTAAAAATCTAACACACACACACACACACACACACACACACACACACACACACGCTGGTCAACCAAATACACAACGTCAGTCGAATGTTAGACTTAGTGTGTAGACTGGTGTACAACATATTTCACCGCTGCAAAATTTTGGACCCTTGATATTTCGATCTGTAATTCTGTGCAAAAAATGAATCGGAGCGTCTGTTACAATATTATAGTTGTAATTAAAACTGTTAATTGAAAAATGTACAAATTTGTCTACACTGCTAAAATTTTATTGTACTAATGTAAATGAATATAAAGACAGCTTGAGATAAATTAAACAAAATGTCACTCCAGTTTTCATCTTTGATCCTTGGATTTCCCTTTGTCGTGACCTTTAGTAAGCCTGTGTACAAATTCTGATGACACTCTATCCGTGGAAACAACGAAAAACCTATTCTTTTTGCATTTAAACAATATACTCAAAACAGTTACAACGGTTCAAGTTGCGACCTTGACCTTCGAATTGTCATCCCTAAAAATGTTACACTTTGATGAAAATCTCTCAGGAAAACATGAATACATGTCACTTTTAAAGCCTGTACACACTTCATAATGTTGACATTTGATCTTGTTACCTGGAAATCTGATATGTTCCATGTCATCTGATACACAAGTAAGCAGAGTGACACTTGACAAGTAAGCAGAGGCACGCATGACAAGTAAGCAGAGACACGCATGACATGCTGTCTACAGGATCGGTAGATATTATCCGTTCAAGAACAAAATAACGCCGTCAAGGCCAGATCAACGTATTGGGCATTGCGACATGTATTTCACTGCAGACAACATCTGATTACTATTCATCTATAAAGAAATAAAATAAGCAACTTTCGAAAAAATCACAAATTTACCAGAAGTATTCATTCATCCGTGATTTTGGCCTTAGATATTTTGATCCGTCATTCGCAAGGACGTTCTACGTACCGGGTGGACTTGTATGCAAAGTGTAATGACGAGATAATAGCTCAACACGTACCGGGTGGACTTGTATGCAAAGTGTAATGACGAGATAATAGCTCAACACGTACCGGGTGGACTTGTATGCAAAGTGTAATGATGATGTTGTTGTTATGTTGTTGTTATAGGGTTTAACGCCATTTTTCAGCACAAGATAGGCTATACATGGCGGCCAGTATTAATGGTGGAGGAAGAACCCTGGAAAACCCCGGGAAGAACCACCGACCCACGAGAAGCTACTGGCAGGCTTTCTCACGTACCCACGTTAGCCGAGCCTGGACTCGAACTCACGCAGACAGAGGTGAGATGGCAGTGATCCGTAACGATCAGCGCTTTAGACCACTCGGCCACTCGGGGCCCCGTGTAATGATGATAACACGTACCGGGTGGACTTGTATGCAAAGTGTAATGACGAGATAATAGCTTAACACGTACCGGGTGGCCTTGTATGCAAAGTGTAATGACGAGATAATAGCTCAACACGTACCGGGTGGACTTGTATGCAAAGTGTAATGACGAGATAATAGCTCAACACCTTGAGATTATGACTACTGCGACTTTTTGTTGAAAACCTTAATCCTAGCGATACTTCATGTCATACGTTAAATCGCTGATGACAATTTATTTACAAAAAGAACAGGAAGTATAGTTAGAAACAAAAAATTTTAGCCTTTGACTCAGATCAAACAATTACCCCATAACCTTGATCTTTTAAGTCTTCGATTTTTATAAGCGGCTATCGTTAAGCCATGACGCATCTGGATTGCCTAAGCGGATATCGTTAAGCCATGACGCAGAGGATAGGCAAAGTCTGGTGATGATTTATTCATGCAAATATGAGACCTTACCATCAAACGTTTAAACAGTCATAGCATTATAAAGACAGGCAGACAAACAGACGCTGTCATTGTTGTTTCAGCTTTTTCAGTTTTTGTCCCCGGTGAAAGAAACAAATAAAAAAGAATCAACAAATGCCTAGAGTGTTTAGTTCCGATAATGTTAAAACGTTACCAAATACAACAGGGGATGATAATTATGCAGATTACAATGGTTTAAAGAAAGTCCGTACAAATTAAAGTAGTAGTTTTCTTTTTCAGTGTAATATATCTCTTTCATATTGAGTATGGTGCAAACAATCATTTTGATCACCATTACTGTGCAGTTCTGAACCAAGTAGTCACAAGAAACGTAACCGATTTGTTGGACTACTTTCTTTTGGTCAAAGTGTAGCCAAGATGTCCTCAGTTTACTTGTTTGCTTCTTGCATGATTATCTGGTTCTTTTTTTTTTTTTTTTCGTTACTTTCTTCTTCCTTTCTTATACTAGCACATGCGCAAGTCCCGACCGACCTCTACCTTCTATTTCTTTACAGTTTTCCTTTTATAAAACCACAAAGACTCAACCAGACATTTTTCCGAAACTTCGCAACACGCGAGTGCGCACTCAGACTTCAGTAAATAAATTGATTGAATTACAATAGATTTCAAATTAGAAATACTTTTAAATAAGGACGTGCTAGTATTTGAAATGCGCATAGCTATTTTGTTACAATACAACAAATATAGAACCTATCGAAGTTGAGGAGTTTTGTAAACACGGGCCAGACCGTCTGTTGGATGTTGTCGTAAGAACGTATGTTTGGTGAGGTGTGAAGTTTTATGATCCATGCAAGGCGGATTTCCTGGTTCGCACAGCTCCATGTTCACGAAACAAAGGCTAATAATTGGTTTATTTCTTTGTTTAGTGTTAAACTTTGAAATTAAACATTTTCAGAACAGTGAAAATATTATTTCAGCTGCGTGCTGCCACAGGAAAGGGTTATGTCAAGTAAAACTCGATGATAAAAAAGAAAAGAAAAAAAAGTAATGAAATATCATAACTATGAGGTTTATATTTCTATGTTTGTTTTAAGGTATTCTTATTTCTTTAATAAGTTTAAACAAGTCTTGTTGCCTTTTTTAAATACATATCTTCGTGTGAAAGCAGTTATAATGAATTATGACATTGCTTAAAATGGGATTGAAATTTTTTATTTGCTATAATAAATTATTATTTATGGTTTCAAAGTTTGAGACTTATTTTTAATAATATCTAAAAAGATTTTTTTTTTTTTTTTTTTTTTTTAATTTTTT